>JAWZYT010001350.1:12500-55000 GCA_034508575.1 Petrolisthes manimaculis | reverse complement strand
ACCATAACAAACACACCATTACCATCACACCCTGTACTGTCATCATCAACATTTCTACACCATACACTGTCAATAAACTCTGCCCTGTCATCACCACTATACGTCCACTATCATCACAATCTATTCTTCCATTGCAACTATCACCACACTTTAAGACCCCGTTCTGCCAACATCATTTCCTGTCCTTAAATCACCTCTACAGTCAACATACTATCATCACATTTTCTCTTGTCATCACCACTACCACACTATATTCTGCCACCATCACCACCACACCCTGTCCTACCACCACCACTACCACACTATATTCTGCCACCATCACCACCACATCCTGTCCTACCACCACCACTACACACTATATTCTGCCACCATCACCACCAACACCCTGTCCTACCACCACCACTACACACTATATTCTGCCACCATCACCACCAACACCCTGTCCTACCACCACCACTACCACACTATATTCTGCCACCATCACTACCAACACCCTGTCCTACCACCACCACTACCACACTATATTCTGCCACCATCACTACCAACACCCTGTCCTACCACCACCACTACCACACTATATTCTGCCACCATCACTACCAACACCCTGTCCTACCACCACCACTACCACACTATATTCTGCCACCATCACTACCAACACCCTGTCCTACCACCACCACCACTACCACACTATATTCTGCCACCATCACTACCAACACCCTGTCCTACCACCACCACTACCACACTATATTCTGCCACCATCACTACCAACACCCTGTCCTACCACCACCACTACCACATTATATTCTGCCACCATCACCACCAACACCCTGTCCTACCACCACCACCACTACCACACTATATTCTTCCACCATCACCACCAACACCCTGTCCTACCACCACCACCATTACCACACTATATTCTGCCACCATCACCACCAACACGCTGTCCTACCACCACCACTACCACACACTCCTTTGTCCTGAAAAAGTCTGCCAGGTTGGTTGTGGCTGGTTAACGAGAAAACTCAAAACCCGAACACATATAGGTTCACACACACATACTCACATACACCACTATACACAGACTGGTTTACTGGCACACACACTCACTCATACACACACACACACCAACACACACACACAAACACACACACACTGGCACAGAAACTCGATCACACTGACAAATAAATACAATAACAATAGCATCCACAAACACACACACATATTGATACTGACATACACATGTACACACACAGACACACACTGATACTAAACACACACACACACACACAAACAAACTGCCATATGCACAAAGACAAGCACACACACAACAAACAACACGTCTGGTGAAGTTGTGGGGAGGGAGTGCACTCATCAATTACTCTAGTGACACGGTACCCATCCATCCCTCACTCTCCCTGCCACTCATGTCACCCATTTTACCGCCGGCCACCACCCACACTAGAGGGAGTTTTTTTTATTATTATGGTTTTCTTTAATCCTGGTAAAAATGCACTGATTCCTTTTCTATAAGTATGATTTTGGATACCATGGTCTCTTTATAGCTCACCTGAATCGAAGCCCGATATCTAAAGCAGGCGGTTTCTGGACGACAGCCCATCCAAACCATCACGAGGCTACACACATTTCCAACCAATGAGGCTTTGGGTGGGCTGTCGTCCAGAAACTGCCTGCTTCAGATCTCGGGCTTCGACTCAGGTGGGCTAGGAATTGTGCTGCTCAACTGTACATACCAGTGTTTATAAGTTACAGTTAAGTACCTGTTTGTGTACCATAATAGTTTTGGTGTAATTCATCTTGGATTACAAAACACACTACAGTACATGCGCTCGTCTCTTGCGGGGCTTTGTAAACATTAGGAATAATACTAGAATGGGAAGAAAATAATAGGATATTGGGGAGTTGATGTTTCTGGAGGTTGTAGACTTGTAGTAGTAGTGGGACGGGTTCGATTCTAGTGGGAGCATTGCATTGATCAAGTCCAAGAGGTATATCTCTTGGCCTTGGCATTGATAGTTATGGTGGGGAATAAATGAGGATACGAAAGAGGTGGACCGAGTTGAAGGATTAAATAATGGTGGAGAATAGAGAGGGTTCCTGGGTTTGAGATTTTGATAATGGTGGAGAGAAGTTGGAGGTTGATGGTGTAGGTTGGAGGACTAGAGGTTCGACGGTGGTAGTGGATGTGGTTGCAAAGTTGGACGGTAGTGGGTGGGTTAAAGGTTAGGATTGCAATGGTACGCAATTTGCAGCATCCTCCTTTCGAGATATTTGAACTTGACTATGGACCCCACCTTAACCAAGCCTGAATCATGAAGTCCTTTACTACCTCTCTTGCATGGAGGTATAATCTAAGATTATACCTCCATGCTCTCTTGCCACCTGAAGAAGCTAATATTACTACGCAGAGGGTTAATGTCCGTGAAGATAGACTGTATATATGATTTTATATTGCGATTAAAGTTTTCCCTCAAAATGTCGAGATGATTTTCCTGATTTTCTGTGATTGAAACATTGATTTAACTTAGTCTATCCTAATTATTTCTGAAACTATTTAGTTTTCTGTAATATTAAAGGGGTTTCCATTGTAAATAAAATTTCTTAGCTAACCCATCTATCCGTCTAGACCTCACTTTCCACTAAACTCCCTTACCTCCTTCTATACCGGCCTGACAGACTACTCAATACTGTATGTTATTACATGCATATTTATCAAATTATCACTACTGAATGCATGAGTCTACTACACATCTACTTGAATTTAATTAGTAACATCATTCTGAGAGTAGAAAGCTACGTTGATTTTAATCAGAATCAAATAGACAGTCATTCCTGACATCATGCAGAAGGTCGTCAGCTCGATAAAGGAATTCATTACCACCCCTGAGAAACAGCAGTTGGTGTAGCAGCTGGCAGGTATGTACTGTACGTACTGTACAAAGGTCCCGGGTGAAGTAGAAGCTAGGTGGGTTAGACGATGACAACGACTTAGTGAGATTTTTAGGAGAATTTATACGGAACCATCGTACTGTACCAATTGTTATCATAATTAGTTTATTCAGTGGCTTTACTTCCATATGGTTCGTTGGCATAACTAAATGTAACCTGCTTTACATAGAAGCTTCAAAATGTTTTAAGCTAAGAAAAGACATGTTCCATCTTATATTGATAATTTTATATACTGCATGTCGCAGTCATAATGTGCCATAGCGTAAAGAGTATTTCTGATTCAGTAAACTTCACGAATATAAAGGTATTAGTAGGCGACAACAAGGTTTATCATTTACCAGAACTTGAATAATACAAAAGTACTGCTGCTGGCAGTCGGTATGTTAAGGGTAAATCTCAAGGTTATTTACCCTTATCCCACTTTCATTTTACATTTATGAGGCACACAATCTTTTATCCTGTTAATACACATTCAGTACATTATCATCCACAACGTGTCAAGGTTTATTAACTAATCTTATGTATAATGATAATAATTCTACATGATTCCCATGGGAAAGATATGTCATGAAGTGTGGCGAGTCGTGGCAACTTGTATGTCTTAGCAGAGTTGCGGACACTCCCGCTAGGTGGCTTCATGACAGGGTTCTCACTTTTGAGGAAAATTCCTCAGAATAGCGTAATCCTACCACTTATAGAGTAATTCTGAGGTAATCCAAAAACGTTTAAGATAATTTCGTAGTAATCTAAGTAATTTCCTTAGTTTAAGGTAATCCTCAGCAAGTAACGAAACACAGAGAGACAATTCCTCAATATTATAGAATTAATAATTAAGTACAGGCATGGTCACAAGTCCTGCATCAGGTGACTGCTGAGCGTGAATCTTATGAATAAAAAAAGTTGTATAAAATTTTTCTCGAGGATGATATATCTGAAGGTATTGCAGGACTAAATTATCCGTGAGAACATGAGAGACATGTCCTTCTCAGTGCTCTCCGTCACTTCAACCAGGGATAATTCCATTTGCAGCATTCTATGTGTTAGGCTCAGTAGAAATTTGTATGGGCGTCAGACCCCCTCAATTCCACAACACTACAAATCCAAACAACACAAGAAAAGTAAATCATCTTCGCAAAAGCCAGTGTGAAATATAGATTCTTATGACACCAAGCTAATATACAATCATCCCGTGAAATATTGGATCAAAATGGGTTGAAAGATTGCTGACTAGGCTATATAGATGGTAAACAAACTAAATTAGAAATAAAAACATAAAACCTTGCACAAAATTCTTGTAAAGGAAATAACTAGCTAAGAGACCAGGGGGGCAATATCCTTCCTTAGCAGACATTAAAGTTCGAGTAGTGAGGATGTATAGACTATAATACAACTACACATCTCTACCGGAAACAAATACATTCAGTATACAGCGGATGTGATTGTAGTGATGTAGTATCAAATAAGTGGATAAACAGTATTATCATTGGATTATTTGTTACCATGGTAGTTCTGCTAGAGTAATGTCAATTGAAATATAAGGTAAAAAATGCAATTTAAGGTAATCTTCCTCATATTCTAAGGTAACTCCAAAAATCCATGATAAGAGAGACCTGCAGCAGCCATGGGTCCCTACCGTCCCTCTCCCTCCGATTTCCTGGACTTGTCACCAGCTGTAGCAGCCGACTGGCTCAGTGTGCCGGTGGCAAGCATTGGGGTTGGGGTTTGTGTACGTGAACTATCATCAACATGTCCAGGGTCGCAAAACGCTTTTATCGTGTTGACAGCTTACATGGGTTGGATAATTTAGACCGGGGTGAAAGTGCTTCATTGGACAACCGCTGGGTGTTTGAAATCAGTCATGAAGCGGCTAATAAAGGTAGGTTGTCCTTGATTTTTCATAATGATAAGGTTTAAGTTAGGGGATGAATGATCTGTATGGTAGTAGATACGCAAGGACCTCGGGGTATACATTGTTTATAACTGTCCAGTGAAAAATAACATTGGCTGTGAGTCCGTGTCAGGATTCATCAGGATTCATCAGTTTCATCTTGAAGGAAGCGTGTGAAGGGGATCCGGCAGAACAACACACCCAACCAATTATCCAATCAGGTAGCCTAGTATATATGACGTCACACTAGTCAAGCGTTGTGATTGGAGGGCTACAGGACCTGGTGACTGACTGAACTGAGGCTGTATGGTCTGTATCTGGGTGCCAGTGGGTGGTGACCGCTTTGGGAGGTCGTCCATTCACTGAGGCCAAGGTAGTCTAGTGTTCTTTATGTGTGATGTTTTTCTTGGGTAACTGATAGTGATGATGATTGGTGTTGGTATCGATGTGAATGTATTGAGAGGGAAATAAAATACTGTACTTGTATAATATAATATTCGTTCTATACAAACACTCAAGGGGTTAGTAAACTAAGTGTATGGCACCGGATTTTAGTCTAATATGACAAAACAGTTAAAATCTCCTACGACTTGGATTTCCTTGTCTGCTGTTAATGACAAGGTCTGCAGGTAACTAAAAAGTTGTTATTACATGAGTCGTCATCTCTTTCACATTGTTGCAAGCTATATACCGTACTAATTACCCTTAAAATTATATAACGGGCCATATAAACATCTGCGAGTGGTCGTGGTGTATTTGTGACGCATGGGACAGCTGGTTTGTATGTGTGTGCACCATTACCTCATCGTACCATTCTGATCGAGTTGGCTATGGCTAGACTTGGCTATTTTGTAACGTTAACGGTTAACTTTAAACAGGGATGATCTTTTACTCCTCTAGGGTTATCTCCAAATAATCCACCCTCATTTTACACGATACTTGACGGTAAAAAATTGACAAGTTTTGTGTTTCTATTTCAATAACTCCATTGTGAAGACAGGATAACACTATTTAATAAAACCTCATAAGGGTTGGCTAAAAATAACCAATATGATTATACTCTACTGGTGTCCGTAGACCCATCTAATCTGAGCAACAGGTAAGATGTTTTGGTAGAGACGGCTCCGACAATACAGACATCTGTTATACCTAAAGTAGGAAAGAACTATAATGTCAGGAAGGGTTTCCAGCCGTAAAACCATCTGACTCTTATCAGTCTAAATGGGGTTGTGTCCCACTTTATTAGCCAATAAGTCCTTGGGTAATAGGTGTAGATATCCTTGACGCGGTAGACATGTTTAATAATTAATAATGGTCAAGGCTAACAGGTGAAGGAAACAGGTGTAATTGTAATGTAGCCTATACCTGTACAATATTAGTTACGAATAACCATGCTTAGCCAAGAAAACTGTTACACTGTCTTCTCTCACCCTTGAACGTCCGGCAACGCAAGGTTACACACATGCTTTCTGCTATTTTCCCCACTCAAGGTTTCATGTCGCTGAATAGTTAGTATAAGTAGCCTTGTGCAATTTACGACAGTACTTCCTCCCACCTCAACAACATTCACTACGAGGATTATGTAATTTCTTAATAGTAAGAACTAACGGTACGTTTATTGCGGGATAATAGGCTACCATTAGGGGGTAGCTATCTCTTGTAAAGCAGGAATTCTCCTTACATACCTACCTTATCTTTTCCTTATGTATCAATCAATCATCAATGTATATTAAAAATTGCAACATTTTCAAACTTTCAAAAACGCTCAGCCTAGTTTCCTTCAAAACTCTTGCCTATCAGGAATCCGGAAAACTTTTGAATGACACTTACTTGGACCGACCATGCATAATAAATTTATATTTATAAAAACAGAATCAATGAGAATCAAATTACTACAGACACACACACACACACACATCTTGATAACAGCAGAATGAAGTACAAGCACGCAGACAAACAATTGCATTATGACCTACTTAAATCCACCATATCGAGGGTGGCGTATCAGAAGCTCCTCCAAAACCTGATGATTCAGCAGGTGTCGACAAACCACATCAAGTGGCAGGTCCTACGATGCAAAATCTTTAGAAATTGTCCTCTAATCAAACACAATATTGATGTTTATTACAGTAAACACTGTTTTGTAAATTGCAAAATTTCTTTGTCTTAAAATAGTGTAGTGAAGATGTGGTGTGTTGTGATGTGTATAGTGTAGCGAAGATGTGTGTTGTGATGATGTGTATAAGGTACCGGTAATGGAGATGTGTGGTAAAGTTGATGGTCCGACGTGATCAGCTGAGGTTTGTTTTGAGTCAATGGGGGGTAGGGGAGACAGCCTACCAATAGCGAGTTGGCTTCACTTTTGTGACATCATGCCGCCTCCATAGTAACGACAGGCCAAGTTCCGGCCATATTGACCCCCAATAGAGGCGGGAAAATTTAGTGGCCACCGAGCGACCACATGTGGTCCGTGTGTAAAGGCTTCCATAGACTATCATTCATGCCTGCGCAAACTAGATGACTGTGCAATCATTTAAATGTGACACACACTAGCAAGAAGACTGAGCAGTCACCACACATCATACATCACTGTACAAGCATGTGATTGACGAAAAGCTTGCTGGATATGGTTCAGTCATTTGCGCAAATTATCAATCACACTCACACAACACGGTTAAGCTTGCACTAGAGACTAGCTTGCACAACCACTCAGTTTGCTAAGGTATGATTGATAGTCTATGGCCCTTAACGGTCCGAAGCACAAAGCCCACACGTGGCGGGGAATGGGGATCAGCATCTCCTCGCCACAGACGCCTACACACTCGCTCTTGGCCTAAAAAAATAGAAACCCTATGGTATGCCCCAAGGTCTAATAAGAATTATTAGACCTTGGTAATACCTATGCCTATGGGAAGTCACGTCCCCCTTTACTGTGCTATACCGAGTTTTGCGCTATATCGAGTGGTTTGTCGATGATGACGATATAACATATTATAATCTATGGATAGATGCATAAATACATGTAGGCCTACTCGATTTTTTAGTTTCAGAAGAAAAGATGTAGCACCTGCACATTATTTTTTGTGTATTGACTGCATAGCTGCATTTGTGAGACATAATAAATCCTGTTTTTATTTTTAATAAAACTTCTCAAATGATGCTGAAGCCGTTTTATAATTTTATATTTATCATGAGTAGCCAGCAAGTTCACAGTGAGTGAGATCAGTACTGTAGTGTAGTGTGTACTGTAGGTGCTACATGTACTGTACGCGTGTACGACTTGCGGACCTCACCTGAGAAAAACCGCGTATAGTTTCTCAGTGTGGATATGGGTAATTTTTTATAGTTACAGTATGGTTAAACATTGGATGACTTGCTGCACTTAAGCCACAGCTGAAGGTTAGTTGGCCAGCAAGGTTGGTCTACAGCTTATCATCTGATTGTTTACAGTTTTGTAGAAGTGATGGTCCAATATAGTTCTTTAATGTAAAATTAATATTTTGTAATAACTTTATAAATTCGGCTGTTATACGAAGAACAGATTGGTTGCAGACACGGGCAAGATGTGGATGGCCGAATACTTAACCATAAAACTGACAGAGGAATCATTCCTGGGTGTTATAGAAAGTATCGCTCGATATTTTGAAGACGATTGTAGTCACTGTACTATAAAATGACGGTAACCTAAATCTCTACATCAAGTATTTATATACTGTACCCAGTATCAGGTATAATATTATAATCATTTTTCTCTCGAGTAGGCAAGTACTCGGTACGGTACTCAAATGATTGCCAATAAACCAGATAGGCTATACGACTAGCAAACCTTGACTGTCACTACGGAGGCGAGCTGGAACGTACCGTAGCTGTAAAAACATACAGCACCCCTATTAGCTAAAATGGAAACGGGGACACTCTTGGAAATTATCGCTGTTTTACTATATTTGATGGTCGTCATGATTGATGGTAATTTATGCATCATAAAACCAAAACAGTTGGTATAAGCGATTGCATAAAATATTTAAATTTACTTTTCATTAATGTATGATATTTAGATTATACATGACGAGGTATTATGTGGCGTTTAATTCTCAACTTTGAAGGAGGAGATTATTTGTCCGTGACATATACATAAAATCGTGTGGATTGTAATAATTAATAAATTGAACGAAATTAATATGCTATTTTATGGCGTTTGTGTGCACTCGATGAAACCGGTTAGACTATGTGACGCAACTCCTCTAACATTTGGCACAGGGAAAGGAGTGGCGAGTCTGGGATTACTGCATGGGTGACCTAGTGAGTGTTCAAGTTGACATACAAGCCAAGAGAGGGGAAGGAAAAAAATATCAACGGACAGACATCCCCTCCTCTCGCAATGTTTGCTTCACTTTCACTGATTCTGTCTGTACCCTCCCTCCCTCGTCCCTCCCACATCATCCACGGCTTCCTCCCTCACTCACTGGCTTTGCTCTCGCCTTCAGCTGCCCCTCATTGATTACCTCCTTCTTAACTCTTTCAAAGCATGATAACAACTTCCTGCATAGGGTATTAGGGCCTAAATGGACTGGCAAGCAGATAAGTGGTACCGGTAAATCACACGACGTGCCATCGTGCTGTGATGTGGTTTAGTAGAAGTTGAAAGTTATGAATATCTGATATATATAAAGCTGAATTGGTACAGGTAAAGTTGGCAAAATATGAAATGCGACAACTTGTGGTGGAACGTTAAGTATATAAATGATCATAGTAGTGTGTAGGGATCATGAATATGTAATATGTACATTTCCTATTGTATTACATGCTTATGGTTCTTCCAAAGATTGTTGCAATTCATATTTCCCAACTGTACAGTAGGCTACTATAGTACTGTTTCTTTCCTCTCCCTGTCTCTCCACTTCCCTCGCAGAATTTACCCCCCACCAAACTCCTTGGGTAGGCTACCATGCCATTTTACTCTTCCACCTTACCCCGTTAAGTTTTTTATTGTATAAGACACGGCAATATTTTCCCACGTGGTTATTCAATACCCGTAATTACTTAATTGTTATCATTATCTCTACGAAAACAATGTGGTACATCACGGGTAATGCTTTTGACAATTAAGATAAAACACATTACCGGACACAAAACAGCAGCCGCAGTGAGCAAAAGCATTTCATTGTTTTGTTTTGTTTACCACCTATTCCCACATCAAAGAAAAAAGCGGAATGTAGTATACACACACACACACACACACACACACATACGTAGAGGATGGAGCCAAGGTTGCGCACTGCTGTAGCTGCTGGCACGTTAGATACAAGGCGTAGTGGTAAGGTTGAGATGAGCCAGGAGACATTCAACAAGGTCACCTTATAACACCTTACAGCTATTTAACTATGATCGATATTGTAAACCTCCTTTGCTTGTAATTTCTTTCTGATTAAAAACTCGGTGATCGATTTGAATTTGCTGTTACCTTCAGAACATGAACACCAGAATCAGGAAACGGGAACATGAAAGCAGGTAGCCTCACATTAATCTCACTTTCTCAGAGATTTTGTGGACGTACACGACTCACAACGGAGCAATCTTGACCCGACAACAACTTTAGATATGAAAATAAAATGTTTATACTAACACCATGCAATAAATAAGTACACAGGAAAACCCGGTCGTCAGAGGAGTAAGATATTGCAATGCAGTCACGATTAAAAGTCCAGCTCCATGTAAATGAAAGTGAATTATTTCACTTAATAACCAATGCTTTGTAGAGATAAACAGCTATAGTTTTTAATAATTTTTCAAGCAGTTTCATACAGTGATACAAGACTAATGGGGGTGCCTGTATGTAAGGAAGTGCAGGTGGAGAATGCAGCCTCCAGCGACGAGATCACACACACACACACACACACTCACACACTTCGTCCCCGTGCCTGCCTGGCGATCAATGACTGGGAAGGGAAGTGGGTGAGTTCACTGGTCGAGGGTCAGGGGAGGCCATGAATGCAGTAACTAGAGTATTTTTTTCCATACCGTACATCCATGCTATTGATTTTGTAACGCCTAATGAAACGGCCTGGAGATGTGATGCCAAACTATAGCTGTAGGTCTCTGTATTATTAGGTTCCTTAGATTCACTCGCTAGACTCGCTTTCATCTCCGGTGTGGGGCTTTCGATCATGGAGAAGAGACGGTAAATTATCGAGAAGAGGACGCTAAAATTTTCGGTGTGACTCGGTGTTAAAAGAGTTTTATGTGAACTTTGGCGCAAATAGAATACGGTTGATACTTGTATATGAAAGCAGTTAATAAAATGCGCCGCCAAATTTCGTCTGTGTCCTATCATCATCATAATAATTTTGGTGTGTTGGTATAGAGGCGAGTGTACGGAGGAAAGGGTGGAAGAGGGAGGAAAACTGGTATAGAGAGGGAAGGATGGCACAACCGGATTATTCTTGTGGTAATCTACACCTAGGCTACACCCGACACTTTCATATTGTTTACCTATACCACCCACACCCTTCACTACCAAACCATCTGCCTTCCACTCACACCCTTCACTCCCACACCCTCTGCCTTCCACTCACAACCCTTCACTCCCACACCCTCTGTCTTCACTCCCACACCTCTGCCTTCCACCCACACTTTTCACTGCCGTCACTCCCACACCTTTCAGTGCCTTTATTCCTACACTATTCTTCATTCTTTTATTTGTGCGTTGTGGCAAGGTGTGTGCCTCCCAACATTATGCCCAATCTTTGCTACTGGAGAATTGGAGTCTAAACCCAGTCTAACAAACCGTGAAACAAAACAGATTCTCTACTCGTAAACTGAGGTAGTTTGGTTTCTGGTCCAGTTTGAGAAATCAGAGGACCTCCAATTCACCCAAAATATATGATCGCCATAAGAGTTGTGTAATAATAATAGCAGCTGCAATTATTGTCCCCAGTAACCCTTGTGAACACCACGAGCGTATCACACAAACATCACCAGCCTAGTAAACTTTATCAAAATCAGGTCGATGCCCCACTGACGGATGAGAGGCACCGACGAGGGGTTTTGTGGCTGTGGGTACGATAAGATGGTTGGTGGTGATATGTTTTGGGGAGGTTACGGGAGGTTATGTAACAAGTAAAATAAGTAATAATACGATGACTGTAACCTCGAAATAATTTATCGTCGGTATATTATAATTATCGACATATATGAATTTTCTATTTAATTTAAGAGCAATTGGCCAGTGGTCTCTGACTCCCCTATCTGTGCCTCAACTGGGTGGGTGAGGCTGTGCACACTGCATAGTGTCAGGGTATTACTCAAAGTCAGCTAAGATTTTGTCGGCCAAGTAGGGTTACTGATTCATCCATAACTGTACCGAGAAACTAATTAACTCGGGTAGATAATCTGTTTAGTTATTTTGCTTTGGATGAATTAGTAACCTACCGTACTGTTCAAGAAACTCAAAGTCCCCCCAAATAATGTTTAACTTGGTAGCTTGCATCACGTTACTGAGGGCATCAGTGTACCCCTGACTCTCAAGGTCACTCACTGGTCAGTAGTAATTTAGATGGAGATTGTCAATTTCCGTTGGTTTTAGGAACGTTCTGATAAAATACAACTAGCCTATTCTCCGGTTGTATTTGTTATGGTTAACATACATTATTTTACAAATTCTTCAGAAACTAACCTACATGTAAACACAATATACTACAAGGGTTGTGGAATAACATGAATTGGCAACTGGTTTCAAGGTCCTTGGTAACGACGTAGAGTACTTATACGTCTGTCTGTTGTTGTCTTGGGAGAAGCCCAACACGGAGGTGAAGGGGGGGAAGGAACAGTCCATTATTAATGATTAATAATGCTTTAGTGGAGAAGAGCTCTTATTTAGTCAGAAAATTAGAAGTAAATGAGTCCTTCACATATTGCCATGAAACACCTCCTATAGGGAAGGAGCTCGTTTCCTCACATAGTTAGGAGGAAGCAGAATACTCCAATTCTCATACACGGCCACAGGGTCCTTAATTAAGCCAATTTGGCTAAATGATGAAACATCCCGATGCTTGTAAGAACCACTAGGGGTAAATGAATGTGATGATTTTCGTGTATATACAAAAATTCTTTAGTTTTATTGATGTATAAGTACTTACATAGACTTACAGGAAATTAAGAATGATCAGAGTGTCTACAATGCATAAATAGCAAGGTGTGGCGCGTAGATCTTTGTTAATAGCAACTTAAATCCACAAACTGTACACTGGACAGCTTGTCTGTTGTCATGGAGATTCTCACCCAGTCTGTTGTTAACCCAAATTATACAGTATATGGAGATGTAAACAAGTTGAGGTTGCAGTGAGACACCGAAGATTTAAATGGATATGAACCCACAGACTACCAATGTTGCCGGGTACAGTATCTTATCAACTTAATGAAATTGTGATAATATTGTCTTTAGTTAATCCCGGCGTAAACTAAAACACGTTACTGCTGTGTAAAATATAAAAAAACGCTATTGAGTAATGTCTGCAATAAATGTGTGCAGCCTAGCTGTACTATAAAAAAATCGTCAGTAACGAGTCATAATATAGTAATAAGAAGAGAGAAACGACACACTCAATTGGGCATAATCTTGTGCACCAGTTGGAGTTGAAGGAAGGCTATTTATTAACTTCTAATGCTGTGTATGACAAAACATTACTTTCATGACATAGTTTGGAGTAATCAATAGCTTGCCACTTCGTCCTCACTTGATGACTGAATTTGTCGGTGGTTCTGTAGTGCCAACGAATTGAAGGCTGCTATCGGCGAATTGTATGTCTAAGGAAAATGGAACAGGTGTTTAATTATATTGGCTGCCTTCCATATCTTGCCTTTTATGGTCGGTGGTGGTGGCGAGGGTTACTTCTACCGATTGGGGCTATCCTTTATCCATATCCCCTGTTGTGTGTGTGTGTACCCAGTGTGGCAACAACCAGTATGTGAGGTCCAGTGAGGCCCCAGTCATGGTTCTCGAAAAAAAAAGTATAATTTATGCATGTGAGAGGAGAAAATAAACATACAACTACGGGACCAGTCATCACTTTTACTTTACACTGAATGGTACCTAATGTTGGTTTGGCATCACGACAGTATTGTAAATTCTTTATGATTTTGCTGGGTGTGTAGCCAACCATGTAGTCATATGGCTAAATGTTTTTATTGAGAATCATGTGACCACGTGTTGCTGTGAATGCCACTATTTTAAAGAGGTTTGGCATGGTTGATTGTCAGTGGTGGGAGTAAAGCCAACTGTACGCCAGGTAACTGAAGGAATAAGTTGTGCACGTGGTGTGATATAACTGGGGTAAGAAGTGCACAGCTCAATTGGTAGCCAGAGAGTGGTGCCACCACGACCACAGTCGCTCTCCATGCCTTGGTCACGTGACGCATGGTTAGTGTCTGCGTTACAAAGCAGACATTCAACGCCAGCTTGTCCTTGCACTTATTGCTGGAGAAATCATATAACCCATGATTATCCTTTCCCTGTGGTTGGAGTGTGTGCAGTGTTTCTAAGAATACAGAGTAGTACGTTATTAATAAAACAATTAATTCGATCTGCCTGCTGACCTATATAGCCTAAATATGCTTTTGTTACTGTTGTAGGAAACTTTAATTCTTTCCATTATGTGAGACTGGAGTGTAGGCTATGTAGTATTTCTATGACTACCAAACAGTGTAATGGTAAAACACTTTCCTAACTGTTTTATTTCAACTTTTCTTTGAGTCAAATTTTAATTCACTCGCTATTACCTTATATTTAACCATTAAAAGGAAAGGCTAATATTTATTAGCCTTTACATGACTAATATTTATTAGTCATGTAAAGTTGCCAATGTCAACAGCCGTAGTTTTATGCTTGGTCTAATTAGATGACAAGATCTATGTGCATTGATCACATTACCCGAAACAGTACATACATTGTAAGAGTCGGATAGTTATTGGTACACGAATAACATT
This sequence comes from Petrolisthes manimaculis, assembly GCA_034508575.1. Lineage (NCBI taxonomy): Eukaryota > Metazoa > Arthropoda > Malacostraca > Decapoda > Porcellanidae > Petrolisthes > Petrolisthes manimaculis. The sequence continues at coordinate 40,161 of JAWZYT010001350.1, read as the reverse complement.
TAAACCCAAGCCAGAGACAACCATCGTCGAATAGTTCACTATTTACCATATAATTTTCACCACTGTTCATTACACGACTTGTTTTTCGTTGCATAATACTTGACGACCTGTTTGTGCTCTGCCGACAGTTCTGTAGTGAGCTGACAGTGTTGAGAGTCTGTCAAGAGGTTGTAAAAATAACCCTGGCTAAATAAGTGATGCGGTGGGGAATGGAGGAGGGGGAAAGTGGAGAGTAGAAGATAACGTGGCAAGGAAAACGAGAAGTAAAGAGGATGGGAAGGAGAGGAGAGGTGAAAAGAAAGGAGAGAAAAACAGGAAGTCGCAACGGGAGAGGAGGAAGCAGGGGAGAAAAGAAAAACGGGAAAAGTATAAAATTAACGTTTCGAGCGAGGGTGGGGGGAGAATCAAGCAAACAGAGCACTGTCTTCTAATATCTAATTCACCCATTATGCCTTCATTACCGATTCTCCTCCATGGAAAAGAAAAAAGAAAGAATTACAAAAAGGGGGCACGGTGAAAGGATGTGTAGAAAGAAACCGCTGGGGGTCGGGAGAGAGGATGGGGGAAGGGAAGGTAAGCTGTACACGTGAGAGGCAAGGCAAGGCGAGGGTGTTTCAAGGTCGGGACTGATGTGATGGTATGGAGGTGGGTGTAGTGTTGTGGGTACTTGACGTGAGGAGTGTACAGTATTGGTTACCTTTACACTGACACTTGGCACTATAGTTGTCACCTTTTATGACGGCTGTTAGTATTATTGATGCTCTTGCCTACACATGCTACTGTGTTATAGAAACATATTTACTTTTGTGATTTGTGTGCAGGACATTTATTATTATAGTGCCCGGTCTTTCTTCCCTTCTTTGATCAACTACCGCCTGTTGTACTGCTGGCTCAGAGACATGTGGTTGCTGTATTACATTTTTTGTTTTGTTTTTGTTTTGTGGATGATATAAATACTTTTATACAAATATATAATCTATCGTGTTTTATGTTCCAAAATATGCTCATAAACATAGGATATAAATATTTACACCAGGCCTCTGAAATAAACTCCCATTGATAATCTCTGCTGGCACTGGCACTTCTCATGACCTTCACTTATCCTCTCCGCCTTTACCTGCGTTTCAAATTCATATTTATAAAGGAGATTAGGCCACAAAGGCTTTAATGTATAACTGAAACACCACCGTGTAATAACGAGTGAATCAGCCATTCTTTAAAGCTATGCTATATGTAGGGTTACTATAACGATAAATATAGGTTCACATAATATACTCTGGCACACGTGACACATGGCAGCTGACTTGAGTTGATTTCAAGGTCAGTCTTATGATAGGGTACACACACACAACCCCGTTATATCGACGTGTGGGAGTGAGGCAAAGAAAGTTTTTCGTTCAGTAATAATTCGCTGGCCCACAGCACATCCGGCGATTTACGGACTTAGAATAATAATTAAGTACATAAAAAGCTTACTACCACCTTGGAGTAAATCCAACAAGTACTGTAGTAGAAATTGTTGAGTATTGTAAACCAAGGACTGTTGCATCAAGATAGTTATACTATACTGCAATTAGCATTGCTAACTTCTTATTTCTAGGCCTTTTACTTCTTAAGATTGAATATTAAGAGTTAGGTTAATGCCCCACTTTTAATTGTACAGTGTTGAGATGAAAAAACACTCGTGAACACCTTGAGGGAAGACTTCACCAAACCTAACTTTTTATATTATAAATCATACCTTACCTTACTCCTGCTGTGGTGACTGAGCATCAATATATTGTACCACAGGCGATTGTATAACTATATAAAAGAGATTAATCGAACTTGTTATGTAATATATGTAGTCTTCAGTAAGCTGAGGCAGGACTAGTAATAACAGGGCTATTTTAATACACATTAGATAGATTTCTGGTGTTGCAATTATGTAAGACCTGTTATTTTTTCAGTTGGAGGAATCTATCAAGTAATCCGGAGTAAATGTGGAGCGTCAGTGGAGGAGCTTGGTGACCAGTATTGTCTCTTGGGCCCCTACAAGGAAACCAGTGTCAGGACTGAGGTTGAATTGGCAGAGTTCCCTGATGACTCTCCTCTTACTGTCACAGTCAACAACCTTAGGAGTCAAGGATGGAGGGTGAGTATCCTACCTATTCACATTCATATACTGCACAGTCACAAGCCATAATAATTAAGTATCCAGGGCTTGTTGAAGTTTACCAATATACTGTACCAACAACAACTCTTATCCTGGGCCGTATGCAAGAACATTCATTGGGTATACGAAGGCATGGTACCGGTACGACAACAATGTTGTTTGTCGTACCGGTATCATGCCATCATATACCCAATGATTGATCTTCAATACGGCCCCTGTTTCATAATTGGTGGATACTTACTGTGGCTTGTGACTGTACTGTACCTGGGGTATTGATATTCTTACTTCTCTCAGATACCAAAACTGGTCCACTAGCCTATCTTTAGACTAGACCTCCTAGAGCCTCCAGTATCGCTACTACTGTTCAATATATGGAATTTATTATAAATATTATTATTTTTTTGTTATGTTATTTTGTTTTTTATTCAGGTACACCCAGGAAGATGGTTGGTCGATGGAAACCCACAGATTATTCTCTTTGATATTGGCTCGGTGTCTAGCAATCTTAATGCATACAAGGATGAGTTTTTTGAGAAAACTAAGATCGGCATTCCTGGCCAGGATATGGAGTGCAATGATGCTGTACTCTTTGGTTTCATGGTGTCCAAGTTTGTTGAAGAGGTAAGTGCTGTTTTTTGGATATGGATTTGACGTTAAAAGAAAATTAAAGTGGGATATTTTTTTTAATAGTTGCCACAATGGGATTTCAAATTTCTTACCTTTTACTATGGAACCATCTTCTCCATTTATTATAACTTTCATGTACCGGTACCAATTTCATCCCTAATGTGTAATAATGCATATAGATTTTGGTCGTCTTCCCTGTGTTGTGATTCATGCCTCCCTCTCCCCCCACCCTACCAAACTTTTCTCTGGTTGATTGTGCCCTCCTTTCAAATCTTCTGGCAGCCATCATTTAAAAACCACTTGCCCTGGATAACCAATAATGGACTTTTGTTCATCATTGTAACGCCAATTCCATATACTGTTGTTGTATTTGTGACTGTGATTTTATTTCTGTTGCTATATTAGTGATATATGCATTAGCAATTGAAAATGTGTCGCTTGGCAAAGCAAGTTACAAAATATAGGTTCTAGAAAATCAGAAATTTATCTCTGGAGGAACCAAGTTTAAATACCTTCCCTCCTCAGTTCCGCGCTGAAGTAGTGAACCACACTGATGCCCGTCCACGTATCTGCACCCACTTCCATGAGTGGCTGGCAGGGGTGGGACTGGTGTTGCTGCGGTTGAGCAATGTGGATGTGGCCACCATCTTCACCACCCATGCTACACTCCTCGGTAGATTCCTCTGTGCTGGCGCTGTTGACTTCTACAATAACTTAGATACGGTAATGTATGATGATAACAGACAGCACCAATAATGAAAATAATAATATTATCAATAATGATAATAATAATATACATTTTTTAATAAGAACAAATTCATTGCATATTTTTCCAGTTCAACATAGATGAGGAGGCAGGTCGGAGAGGGATCTACCATCGGTATTGCATGGAGAGGTGTTCTGCTCACCTGGCCCATACCTTCACCACTGTCTCGGAGATTACTGGTATTGAGGCTGAGCATCTCCTTAAGCGCAAGCCAGACATCATCACCCCCAACGGCCTGAATGTCAAAAAATTTGCGGCTCTCCATGAGTTCCAGAACCTTCATGCGTTATCCAAAGAAAAGATCAATGACTTCATAAGAGGACACTTTTATGGGTAAGAACTTGGACTTGTTGCTGTGTTGTTTAAGGGTGTTTTTGGAAAGCAAATTTGAAGATGTGCCTCTGAAAGGCCTCCCTGTCAAGAAGTTCCCACCCCTCCTAGAGCTGTAGAACTTTCATGTTACATTTATTTAAATAAAAGATAATTGAAATTGAAGGGCCTAGTGTCAAACAGATCATCACTCAGATGGATGAATAGAGTGGAAGAGACAGTACATGAGGGAGTGAAACCTGAGTGAACCTTCCTTGTATTTTTTTGGTTTTGCTGATTCATGGTCTTTTCTTTGTTTTTGTAGATTCATGGTCTTTTCTTTGTTTTTGTAGATTCATGGTCTTTTCTTTGTTTTTGTAGATTCATGGTCTTCTCTTTGTTTTTATAGATTCATGGACTTTGACCTCGAGCAGACCATATACTTCTTCATCGCGGGGCGCTATGAGTTTGGGAATAAGGGTGCCGACCTGTATATTGAGGCTCTGGCCAGACTTAACCACTACATGAAGGTGAGACATGGATGATGTCCTCTTTTCTTCTTTGTCACACAATTGCTTATCTTTACATACTTTAGTCCCCACTTTGCCTCTTTTTCCTTTCCCTTGAGTAGAGAGTATCATTTCTCTCTCTGCATCTCTTACACATTTTTTTCCAAGCATATAAACTTTCTGGAATAACTTTAGTGCTATGTACAATAAAGTCCTCCAGGTACAAAAATACATTAATGGATATCATGACAGTTGTCATATCTATATATTTGTTCAACCTTTACCATGTCTTTGAATGGACTGTGCCTAAGAATTACCCTAATCCTTGTTATTAAATAGAGGATTAATGGCTTGTGAGGTCACATGATTCTTTGAGAGGTAGCTTGGTTTGACTATGTGATACAGTATTGATTAGTTGTCACTAACATACAAACTGAGTCTATTCTTATTAATATAGTAAAAACTGTGACTATTTTTTTCAATTTTATTATGTTGTCTGGCACTGTACAATCTAAAACTAAAAAAAATAATTTTACCATTTTCTTGCAATTATTTCATTCATCATGAACTTCTGGTTGAAGTTTCAGCAGAAAAATATAAATTTCTTTATAGTCTGCTGTTATCACTCTTCCACCATGAGCACAGTTAATAATACAGTGGTGTAACCTAGGTGATGGGGCCTTTAATATTTGCAAAATACTGTACTAGCTCCTAATCCTTGACCCCTTAACGGGAACCGCCTTCGTATGTCCTTCCTCTGGTCCTCAGCCCTATGCTGTGGTTCACCAATAAACTGACCATTTCTCGCGATCTTCCCCATCCAGTTGCTACTCTTGCTCTTACTGCTCTTTCCACTCCTGCTTCACAGTCCAACACATCTCCCAAGTAGCAGAACTGTTGCACTTCCTCTAACACGCCTCCATTTACCATCAACCCGGCATCCTCTTCATCACCATCACTATCACTACCCATCCCCTCCCTCACACATCTAGGACATACAAAGTTCCATACACCTCGGAGAATTATCAAACCCGAGCATCGTTGGTGACACTATTTATTACACTCAGTACACATCACTGAGTTTGTTCCCACTCCTCTTCCACAACATCCACATGGCCATCTTCCTGACTGAATTAATGTTAGAGAAACCCAAATCCAGACTTCAGAGTTTTTTATTTATTGATGAATTAGACAGGTATTGATTCTTCAGACCAATGCCTGGAAACAGAAACCACATCAATACTCATGGAGGATCTATTTTGGAACATAAGTTGAAATAAATACTAGCCCTCCAATTTTCCAACATGGATCACCCCCTTAATACTCATCCCCACTTCCTGTGCACACATTTTAATGTCGTTTTGTTTTATCCCCAAGGCATCTGGTACAGAGAAGACTGTAATAGCGTTTTTGATCTTCCCTGCAAAGACTAACAATTTTAACATTGAGTCACTAAGAGGGCAAGCCATCACCAAGTCTCTCCGTGACACCATCCATGACATTCAGTCCAAGATCGGGAAGCGCATGTATGACATCTGTCTCTCGTAAGTATCAACATTGTACAGTCCAGAATTATTATTATATTTTTTATATTTTTTAAAATTTTATTTCTTATTATAACCCTAACTTAATTATTTCTAGCATACCTGAATACATTTAACTATTTTTCAGTGTACCTCCTCACTTAAGTTCAGGCTGAGTTCCTTTTATAGTGTATTCAGTGCCTCGTAAAACTTCCTAGACCAACTTTCATTCCTTGTGCTCTGAAGTATACATTATGTAAGCTCTTTAATACACAACAAAATTAGCTTTGATACAATTAATTGGGGCTGGGAAGCATGATCGGTTGAAATAATGGCTGTATAGAAGGGTTATTATTTTAATTCTGTGATAGGGGACGCCTGCCCGATTCAGACGAGCTCTTGATGAAAGAAGAAACAGTGAGACTTAAACGTTGCATTTACGCGGCCCAGAGGAAAACTCTGCCACCCATCACAACCCACAATGTGCAAGACGACCAAGCTGATCCTGTTCTCAACGCCCTCCGCAGGTGTCGACTTTTCAACGATCCTCATGATAGAGTTAAGGTATGTGGAATGGGCTTGCATTGCAATTGTTAATATGACTCATTGTTGTTTATTTCATATTTGTCATCGAATATTATTTCCTGTGTCTTCATTTTTATCATATTGGTTTTGTCATCCTCTTCTGAGTGCATGGTCATCATCATAAAAAATATCATTATCATCATCATCATAATCATCATGGAATTATTGTGTACTGCATCATTCCAACTCAATTCTATCCCTTATGTTCATTATTTATAATCTGATCCAGCCTGGTCTGCCGGTATCTATATGAGTACATGTATCTCTTTATTTACCTCTGACAATGGGCAGTGTTGTCCAGGTAAATTACTTTTTAACACAGTTTAATACTGTACTGAAATTGATAATAACACATCTTTCACATTTCAGGTGATATTTCATCCAGAGTTTTTATCTGTAACAAACCCTCTGTTTGGAATGGACTATGAAGAGTTTGTGAGAGGTTGCCATCTGGGTGTGTTTCCCTCCTACTATGAGCCATGGGGCTATACTCCTGCTGAGTGTACCGTCATGGGTATACCCTCAGTCACTACCAATCTCTCAGGTAAAATAGGTGTTACACTGCCACATATTCCTTCCTTTAGTCAAACTTGGGCTTCCTCTTTCTTGCAACCTGCTTTGAAAAGGGTGGCAGACACTCATGAAGCTAAATGGAATAATTTTGATCCAAGAATTACCAATTTCACAAATAAACAGGGGAAAAAGTTACACAGATCTCCTTTTCTCCATGTTAAGCCTTAAAAATCATGAAGAATAAGCATTAATTATTATTTCTACAGTACCGGTATTAGTTGTACAGTAATAGTAGAAGTATTATTATATAATAATAATTACTGTTATTTTTATTAATTGTGATTGGTTGAAGATCACCGTCCAGGCAAATGATTATGATTATTCATTTAATGACTTGTCCTTTAGAGTGATTTATATTTGTATATCAGCAGCCCATATACAGTGCAATAAAGATATTAACAGCAGTACTTGTTTTCAGGTTTTGGGTGCTTCATGGCTGAACACATAGCAGATCCTATGAGCTATGGAATATACATAATTGACCGTCGATACATTGGCCTGGAGGAGTCAGTGCGACAGCTGGCCCAGAACCTGTATGAGTTTGTTCAGCTCAACCGTCGTCAGAGGATCATCCAAAGAAATCGAACTGAGCGCTTGTCTGAACTGCTTGACTGGAGGATTCTTGGCACAGTACATTATTCTTCATTTAGTTGTTACTGTTTATTGTCACCCTTTTATATTAACATCAAATTTGGGATGTGGGTAGCACTTTTTTTCTTAAAGTTAAATTACAGTACAGTAGTTTGTTCAGGCAACTTACTAATAGTTAAGTCTCCATTTAGGTTGCATACATATTTTACCTTCATTAATTGCTATGAATAAGATATACGTGTGTACGTTTCAGTACTACCGTCAAGCTCGACAACACGCCTTGCACAAGGTATACCCTGAGCTGGCCTTGGAGGAGGAAGGGGGTGCAGGACGTCTCAACTATCCCCGTCCCCTGTCTGAGCCCCCCTCCCCCACCTCCTCTAGAGCCACCACCCCTGCACCCTCAGAAGCTGGCTCTGAGGAGGATAGTATTGATAGTGAAGCAGAGGTGAGATGCTGACATTGGTGAAAGATCTGTTTTCCATATCCCTAATGTACAATAATCTAACCTAACCTTAGTCAAACCTCAGAGGCTATAATACTGCCATAAATATTAGTCCCATAGCAAAACATAATATACCTCAGCATGTACAGGTGGCAAAAAAAGTTTCGTTACCATCCCTTTAACAGTGATGTAATGTTGGTACATATGACGGGCGAGTGTCATACCTCCGCCACCCTCCCGGTCTGTCCGGCCTCCGTGCCCCTCGGTGTTTAATGGGCATTCAGTGCTAATTTTTCTGGGTATTTCATGGTTCTTCTTGTTCTAAAATACTCAAAAACTCATTTCCTTATGTTTAATAATGAATAGTTAAATAGTAAGAGTTCTAAAACACTCAAAATTTTATTTAAAAAATCAGATAAACTTTTGATATAAAAAAGTTGTCACTGCCTGGGCAAATACCTGTCCGGCATGTCCCGGATGGCACGAGGCACAGCTGCCCAGTCGGCGGAGTACCAACCCTACCACGTTTACCGATGTTAAAATTAACATAGGGATGGTTAAAAAACTTTTTTTGCTAACTGTTCAGTATAGGGTGTTGGTACCTAATTCCTTCCCTGGAGCACTGTTATGAGATTCGTGACAGGAAAAGGCATAAATCATTTCTATAAGTAATGCATACTGGTATTTATCCTATTAACTTAATTTAATTTTAGTTTTTATTGGACAATTCTAATGGCGTGTGCAGTTCCGAGAATGAGCATCGAGATGTATTTGCATGTCAGCAAGTAGATGGATGTATACGCACAGCAAACCCATGCATATTTCGCCATCACAGTCTTTCCTGTCATCTGCACTATCCTAGAACCCATCCATCCACTTGTATGACATTATACGTGTAGATAAAATAGGAATTTTAGATGAGGTGGTTTATAAAGATTTATAAAGCCAAATACATACAGTCATTGAAACCGTCATAACTAATTTTATTTTGTGTTCAAACTACACATTTCTTGGAACTGAAATGCCAGTTAATGCATAACGAGCGAATAAAACTCAACCAGTGTATGCTTTCCTTCTTTGCTATATTTTTTTCAAAATGCCAGTAAATACATGTGCAGTGATTGTGACTCGAAATCAAATAAATTAAATATATAATGTGAAGAGTAGACATGAGTCGTCGTCGTCGTATGTTTACAGCCGATTTATCTACGTTAGGTTACTTTCATTATTTATGCCTAGATATCGTTAACTACAGTATTTAAAAGTTTATAAAATAATATTGAATATTTCTATGACAAAAAGAAGATATACAACAACCAATTATTAGTATACCCATGAAAAATATGTACAGTATAATTATTTCATCTGGCGAATCTGGCAAGCCTCGACCAGTTTGTGGATGGAGGAATTTGGACATGTGCACCCAAAAAGTACTCTTGATCAGTTTTATTTAATGAAAATGAGAAATAACTGAACTGTACTTGCTATAAAAATGTGTATAATTACTTTCTTGATTTTGCAGTTGGAAGAACTGGGAGTTACAAGTACCAATGGGAGCGTTGTCAGTAGCAGGTAGATGGAGTGAAACGTCTGCTGTCTATCAACTCAGTCCAGTGCTGTGGTGTCAGTTTGGGTTTATTTTCCTTTCTTTCTCTTTTTTTTTTACAGCTCATAGAGTGTGTTTCTGACACTTGTGAATATATTTTTGTAGTACTGTATTAATATTGCCAGTGGTGACTTGTGAGCATGAAAACTACTGCTATATTCTTTCTGATTTCCCCTCAAGACTCTGATTTGCATCAAGTACTTTTTGGAATATTGTATAGACTATAGAGTACAGTATTAGAATTGACAGGAAAAGATTTGTGCCACAGATATTATTGGTGTACAGTAAAGTTCCATTCCCCCGGCACCTGTGTTGATATTCTAATAACTACATCATTATAATTCAATTACATACTGTAACTATATATTAAATTTCATTACCCTGTATAAAATTTAAAATAAATAAAATATTTTGTGAATATCAATGCAGAAGTCTGATATAAATTCCTTATCACTCAGAAACTCATAATAAGCATAATCATAATAGCAGCTATTTTTAGCTCCATTTTCTGAGACTCCAGCTTCAATATTGTTCTCACATACATGACCAACTTTATAATATTTTAATTGCATGATTTCATTAATCTCGCATCATAGATTTTTTCTCCTTGATTGTGTGAATTGGTTGAATGTAAGGTTGGATGAGTTTACCTAAAGTGTGAGTCATCACACTTGGAGTCATAATGGATAAAGCACATACTGTACATGAGGCCCCAATGGATGTAGGAAGTTCAGACTTATGATACAGTCATTATACCTGTTTGAGTATACTTTGCTCAAGTTTACTGGATGCTTGTATTCCAGGTTGGACGGAATTTTACTGTACAGTAGCAATGCATCTCCTTCAAATATTCTGATTGATGGTGGAACAATCATTAGTCCAGTCCTGATTTAGTACTGAGCTCTAGTACTAGAAGCAATGTTCTTCTCTTGCTAACAATTAGTGTTGGAATGTATTATCAGTGGTTTGCAGTTGATTGGCTCATGTGAAGCTCTGGATATTAACAGACAGCTACACAAAAACTATTTATACAGACAAGTGTGTCTGCCCGATGTTTAAAAACAGACAAAAACCCACAACATTTATCCTCTTATTTACTTTTTGTTCTTTGTATGGAAATGTTCATAATTTTGTGGTTGTGCTCTATGTGTAAATAATATTACTGTTATCATTATGAAAATGAAATGACAAGGTTGTTAATATGTGCAAAATGTATTTAGATGATCGATAAGTCAACTTTAAATGTCTTCGATTTCTATCGTATGGTTTTCTATGTTAAATGTCTTCGATTTCTATCGTATGGTTTTCTATGTTAAATGTCTTGCATATCTTTAAAGGTAAATGCTGACATCTTAGCTACTCTATGTTGTATTAGTTGTGAAGTAATGTGTAATGAAGTTTTATTAATTAATGGAGCTTATTCAGTAACAGTACATTTCCAACAAAAGACTGAATCTGTGACACACATTGCTAAACCTTTGGTCATTTAGTACCTTAACTTCCTTGAGAACATTTTTTTTATTTACTCTGCCTGGTACTTGGATGTTATGACTGTACAGTTTCTCTTGTGATTCTGTCAACCTCTCTGCTTAATACTCCCATTTGGGACTGATTCATTTGACCAGTGTATATAGGATATGAGGTAAACACCGGCAAAAGCTCAAGCTGTATATTTCTCTTACATTTTGGATTAAGTGCAATGCATCTTCACTCTCTAATGATGGATTATACTGTACTTTATCTGAAAATTTACAGAAGGAAACTAATTTTTACTAAGATTTATGTTTAACATTGTGTAAGCAGCCAGTTACTATATAAAGTACACAGCATCGATCTGCAGAGCAAATACAAAATATTAGTTTGGTAATGCATGACTTTTGTTTCAGTGGTTTTGACAGCGCACAAATTTTTTATCATCAAATGTTTTACAATGCTTTAACTATGGTGTGAAATTGGTTGCATCCTGGGGATTACAGGTGACTCTCCAACTGCTAGAGGGTTGATGGAGCACCTTGCACAACACAAATACATGTACTATAGTAGTACTGTTGGTGTGTACAGTAGCTAAAATGAGTATGAATGTTAAATGGGCATCAGAGGAGCACTGTAATCTTTGTGCTCTGTTTGTAAGCTCCTTTTGACCTGTATAGATTCCCCAATGATTGCAGTTTTGAAACAACAAGCAGGGGAACAGAAGACAGCTTAGTTTGACTGGAGGATAAAAGTCAATTTTCTAGTGTGATGTTTGAAGAAGGTTGGATACAATGGTTGTGGAAATGAACATGATGACTCCTGTTACCTCACATTACATCAAATTGTTTTGAGCAAAGTATGCATATGTATGTTTTGAAGTAAATGTACAGTACACTCACTGATTACTTCCCTGTAGTGACTGCACATATAGTTTTGCTCTCTCTTATTGTATATTTCTCTTTTGCCTTATTGAAATGTACTTATTTGCTTTCAGATGATGTAAATACTTTCCATATAGAGATTTCATACAGGCCATGTAGCCTTGCTGAGGTTACAGGAGGATGCTAGTCACACTACCATACCTTTCCCTTTCTAAAGTATATGTTCAGTGGCAATGTACAGTACACTCGCAGTTTGAACTTTAGGGCTTCATAGTTTCAAGGTACTCTACCGCTCCATTAATCTGGTACCTTAATCAGCCATAATTAAATAACTAGATAATTATCAAGTTTCATAAATGTTCGGTGTACAGGTACAGTAATTTATCTGAGTAGCAATATAGTGTACTGTACATTATATACTAGCCCCTGGCTAGTACAGTGGTAACGCACTTGCCTCGCATCCGTGAGGTCGGCAGATCGAGCCTCGCCCAGGCTCGAGTTTAAAACTGTTTATGGGGGGCTTACTGCCATGGCAGGGCACCATGGTGGGGAGTTGGGCTTGCCTGGCTGACGTTCTGGAGAATATCTCATCAGAGATAGATACCAGAACTAAAACCTTGTGCAACTTTTAACTTTATTCTGTTGACAGTACCACAACAGTGTTGAAGCATCAGTTTACAAGGACAAGGTTTCCTGTTGCCAGAGGTAAAACTACCTGTATACTGTAATTTATAACTTGTCTTCTAGAGGAGATTCAAGTTCCTTTTGGTGAATATAAGTTAGAAGAGAGGAAGTGTTTTTTGCTTCTGAGTGTTGAGAAAAAACCACAGACAGGTACTAATTTCGGTGTTAACATTTGTCTACTATTACTCAATGATGCTCACTATTTTTCACAATAGTATTTAGCATTTTTAGCTCATTATAAAGTAAATATAGTATGAAATTACTTTCCCCTGTAAAATTTCAAGTGTAAGATGTGGAATAAAGACTCGCATCGTCTTCAGTGTTTTGACCAGTTGTCTGCATGTTAGTGTCAAAACTTTTTTTTTATTTTTTATATGTTCTGACACTGGACATAGGCTTCATCAAGCCCGTTATCGTGGCCCAGGTCAACTGCTGCTCATACACACACGTCACGACTTCCGAACTGGTACCCAGCCACAGAGAGAGGGAAGTGAGGGTAATTCCCAAATACTGAAGCTGTCATGGTACCAGCGAGGGTTTTACGACGTTCGGTGGCCTTATAGTTAGTGCCTGACACTCAAATCGGAAGAGCAAATATTCTCAGGCCCTCACCTGAGAGGATTGATCTCCCGACCTCTTCGTTATGAGTCTAGAATACTAACCATTCGGCCACCTCCCCTACATTACAATATGAGGTGCATAGAAAGAGAAGGCAGAAACACAAAAAGTATTCAGTGCTAGAAGAGAGTGCCTGTTACTATCCTAAGTTGGACTGATAAAAGTACCACCAAGAAGTGAACCTTTGAGTGTTGTAGCATTCTCCTGGAGGTTTGTTGATCAAGCCTCACGAGTTTTAGATTCTGACTTACCTGATTTTTACAGTGTTCCTTTCTTGCTGGGAGAGGAATGCAGTTTTTGCCCTTCTTTTTCTATATGCCTTATAATATATAATATATTTACAAATAAGGTGGTATTTCTTTTGTGCCACTAATATGTGTCATAAATCTTTTCAGTTTAATTTAAACTTTTAAAATATTAATTATTCTTATTGTTATTCAGTATTGTATTTGCATTAAAACTCGCAGTATGATACTGTATATCACTTTCGGAACATTGCATCTTCAATTAAAAACTTTTTGATATGTGTAAATTTAATAGTTAAATATGTTCTTTATACTGTATCTGTTGTACTTTTATTGATCATTTTAGTGCTAGTTTTACCATGTGTCAAAATGCTTGTACAGTATCTTCTTTGCACAGTCATAATTTCATGTGATGCACAACTTCTTTGTTTTTCTTGTCATGTAGCAAAAATTTAATTATTAATTACAGTACTGTATACAGTAACATGTCCAGGGATACTATATGTCAAAATATGTCAGGTGTTGCATTTAACTTACAGGGTGTTGCATTTATAAGTAACTGAAATGCCAAGATGTTGTTTGAGAAATTGAGACATTCTGGGCAACCAAGCCAAACCACATTGTTGTTGTTGCCACTCTAAGCTGGAAAACTACAGATTTTTTTAATATATATAAATTATATATTTCTGTGTCCTGTATTAAAGGTCCCATGAATGATAATCCATATACACCTGTTACACAAGGATATTACACTAAAATATTTTTCAATGTTAAACCATGGCATATGGAATATGGTAACTGCAATCCCTTTATTCTCCAATATAATGTTTTCTAACTCGCCTATCCTTTCAATTTTAATAATTGTTCTTCCATTGTAATTTATTGACCTACACCTGCCTACTAAGCATGCTTTAAGTAAGCATGGTTCGAATTCCTGGCTGTATTTTTTCTTAGTGAAGGGATACATACAGACATTCATACCGGTACATATTATGATGTCCATATTATCTTATCTAGCATATTACTTGTTATTTTATTTGTCTCATTTTTTTGTGCTTTGGGTTGACTGTGCTGGATATACTTCTTAGAAGAGTTTGCTCTCCTGAACCATGTATAGACGATGGAAAATAAAACTGAATACTGAGGAAGGTACTGTACTGTATACATTTTGGGTGTGCACTTGAGAAACCATATATGTGTAAGTTGTGTATTGAGAAGGTTTCCCCATATAGTTCTCCAACACTGCCAGAATATTGATACATACGTTTGGAGATGTGTAAACGATACCATGTTAAATGCAATCTGAGTTAATTCCATCCATTTTGTAAATATTCAAGGTTTGTGCTGAACTAAACTACAGCACTGTACAATAGTGCTGCAAGCTATACTATATACCGGTACAAGAAGTTATGGGCTACTTGATTATAACAAGAGAATGGTACAACAGTTCCAAAAATTTGCACTGGCTATTGACTTTTCTTGCACATGACTTAAAATGAAATGAACTTTATTTTGTGGCACAGTTTGGAGAAATCTGTGACTCTGAGTTTGCTGATTACACAGATCTCTTGATATTGATTGGGTGAACTGTTTGTTGTGTTTGAATCGCATATATTTAATGTATATGAAGTCATTCATTTGTATTCCATAGGTCTGTTTCACTAGTTTTTCTGACATAATTTGAAAGAGTTGAAGGCATCAAGAGATCTAATATAGTATTATGTGATTTTTAACAAGCAACATCATCTTGTGTTCATTAAATTTTATTTTGCCTGAAACTGTTGATAATGATGAAAGTGAACTGGAGAAAAACTTTCAAATTTAACTTATTGAAAATAGTTACTGGCATTGAGAGTACAAATTCAGCTTGCAATAACAACATTGGTCAAGCTCGATATAAATTGATTCTGGATCATAGTTCTCTCACGTACAACAATATTGTATTTTTGAGTACTGCTTACTTTTTATGATGAACATCAGAATATTGTACAAACCTGGAATAAAGTATGCTGGCCCAAATGCAAGAAAAATCCTTGGCTTGATGACAGTGAATGAAATTGTGTACATATGTGCATGCCATTAGTGGAGCAGTACCTGTTTTAAGTAGGTAGGGCACTCCTCTCACTGAACGTTTACTCTTACTGTACCGTACTTTATCAAGGTTAGAATTGTGCTGAGTAGGAGAGATGAGGAATGACTAAGTTTATGCCTGAAGATTATCAGTTCTTTAATTCAAAAGATCAAACAGTGTACATATGCAAATACTGTTCTGTGGAATTGCTATTGTACTGTGATAATAAGTGGCAAGTTAATGTAGAGAAAATAAAAAAAAATAGATACAGTAATATGTTTATCATTATAGGATTATTCCAGCATTAAAGTCAGGTTAAGTATTAAAACTATATTGCATCATAAATGCTTCCTTAGTTCATTGACGTGTTGAGTTTAAATGATAATAGTATGTACAATACTGTAGTCTGTGCAAGAGTAACAGGTACCTTATATAATTCATGTTAGCATTATGACTACATTCTCTCTAATCTAATGACTAATGCTAGGCTCACATTGCTGGTCCCAGCCTCTCTGATTAAGTTATATAATCTTCCCACCCAAAAGTTCTATTCTTCTAAGGATGATATCTCAAATTGTTTCAAATGCCTGAATGAATTTCATTGCCCTTCCATCGAGTTCATTCAGCCAGGGTTAAATGTGTTAGGTATGCGTGTACAATACAAGCTTATCTGGGAAATCAGCCACTTGTCCTTATGGTACTGATGTCACCATTCTTGGATCAGGCTAGTAATAGTTCAGCAGGAATGAATTTCATGAAATTATCTTTGGTTAGATACAATCTCTCCAGTTATATCCTTCCAATCATCCTATGAAAACATTGAGTACCATGGGAGTTGCATTTGAGCAAGAAAGAAGGCCACCATAGGCCTGAAGGACCTATATTTAAAGTACTGGCTATATCTCTGCAAGCAATTCGCAGCAGCGCATTATTGGTGGAGACTTCATTTGCGAGACTGAACAGAAATCGTGATTGTCCTTGGTCACATTTATATTTATGATCAAATGTAGCCAGCGAGATCACAGTGCCTTTATTCCACAAGGGAGAAGGATACAGAAGGGACAGTAACTAGGAAGGGGAAATATAGAGAGAAGGGACAACAAACACCAAGGAAAACTACGGAAGCCGGAAAGGAGAGACGGATGAAGGTAGGTACGGTACTTAAAATATCAAGATTATTTGATACAAGACCGTTTTAGTTAAGATACAAAACTAATACCCATAGCCGGTCGAAGATCTTATATACACCGGGGGGCGGGCGGGGGTCAGGGAGTTGTGACTGGTACAGCCATGGCTGATGGTGCTTGACCAGAGTCCAAGGAGTGTTGAATGGTGAGCAACTGAACAGAGTTCGAACAAGTGAATTTTCCAAACCATTCTCAACGTTGAGAGAGGTTTAGAAGACTCACTTTTTCGAACTCTGTTCAGTTACCCTCCAACACTCCTGGGACCCTGCTCCAGCACTATCAGCCTTGGCTGTACGTTTGTCTATTGTGTAATATACAGTGTATTGTAGTTTGTTAATATATTTGTGATGTGATAAGACAGAAGTGTCATATGTGTTAATGTGTTTACAAAGTACGCTACTTTTGGGATAATATAAATAGCGTTGATTCGTAGAACGTCACTTTTTATTAAGTTGCTAAATAGAAACTTTGCAAAATAGGTACTATAACATGGAAACACATAAACATGGCAAAACAAATACTGTTGTTGGACTGACGTGGGTGTGTAACCACAAAATAATAACTGATCTCAGTCATTGTAGCTCTGCATCATAACCATCCAATGGTCAAAGGTGACATTCAATTTGCCAATCTGTCAAGCCAGGTTTTTAGACACCTAAAGATTAAGATATTAATTGCAACTGATTGTTTGTGGTGTACGTAGCCATTTTTCAAGACATGTTAATCAGCTTTGGCTAAAAGGAATACATTTTGTATCGACATATTGGACTAACACTTTCGGCGTTGATTAGGCTGCTTCCTCTGGGTATGACTAAAGATATGGACCCTTGCAAGAGGAGACAGCTAACTTGAAAATATCACAAACACATATACGTTAGCTTTTGAGGGTCAAGTGACATCCTGGGCTGTTTTGAGGTCTGGTTCCGGGGTCCAGGGCAGGGTGTGGGTGTGGCTGACGACAGTGTAGAGGTGAGAGGGGGCGTGCTGCTGGAGGTAAGACAGGGGCAGGTGACATACACTGTGGAAGGCAGCCTCACGCAGGGATACCTCACCACACACGATCTCCAGTGCTTCGTCCCATCTTACGGGGTTAATACGGGTGAAATTCCTCAGAAACTCGTTCACGTTGCAAGTCTCCCGTTCTTTTAGGAGTGGCCTCACCCCAACCAAAAATTCCCGGGCCTCTGGTTCCTTCCTCACCACCTCTAGCGCTGGCTGGGTGAGGCTGTGACGACCCACTGCCCTGTGCTCTCGTGTCTGGACGTCGAAGCCCGCTAGCAGACACCAACCACTGTCAGGATCACTCTGGGATAGATAATAGTGCACCTGTGACTCGACCATCCGTAACGCCTCCTCGCTGTCAACTAACATCATGTAGGCCATCTGTCGTGCCTGTTTCACTCTGTACATAAACCATCGGAAGCTGAAGGGTCTCATCGGATGCTGTCGTTGGGAGGCCCTCACACGCGGCACCACCAGGTAGTCACCTTTTCCTTCTTGTTTGCAGTTGTTTGTCGCGTAATGTTCACAGTTATTATCTGTTAAGCAGTTCGTTTCATTAACACAGTTTGTCGCATTTTCTTTACAGTTGTTTGTTTCCTCACACACACACTGTTCCTGCCCTCTCATAAACTTGTCCCTCTCCTCGTACTGACTCTGTGCTGTCAACTTGTCAGTGCACATGTTGTGATCCCTGAGCACGTGTATCAGGGTGTGAAAATTGGTGGTGAGTACACACCAGCCCTCACGACCCACATTGAGTGCAGCGTACACGTGAAGCTGCCTACCACCACCACCACCACCACGCCCTGCCTCGCCACACCCTGCTCCTCCTCCCTTTGTAGCTGCTACTCCTTCAACCTTCAGGACGGCCCACACTTGCTCTTCACACAGGAATAAGCGACCGCCTGGTGGTTCAACCTCATTATACACCGCTACCCCGCCATCCACAAGCCTGAGCTGGCCACAGGTGAGGAGGTTGACGGTCATATGTGTGCTGAGTGCGTCTACACTCCATGAGGTGAGCTTGTCCAACAGCGTTTCCACCTCCACCTCGCCCACTTCACTTGCCACTACCGCCAACACCACGCTGTTGGTCACGTGAGTAAAAAATTGTCTAAGGGACACATGACCACGTTCACCTCCGCCACACCTCTCCATGCTGGCTGGTGGCACTGGCTGGTTAAGTTAGGGGTTCGCTGTCTCTCACACTCATCTCCAGGGTTGCCGTCAAGATAATGGATACTCTTCCCGCCCACTCGCCCAGTTTTAGTCAAGAAATAGCCCAATTGAGATCACCACTTGATCATGCAGCAGCATCCCTCAAACAGCCCAAAATATAATTTACGAACGTTTTAGTGGATTATTTAATATAAAAAATGTCTTAGAAGTAACATGTATAGTTTATTATAAATTTCAACTGGAATGTAAAACATTCCCACGATGCAGAAACTAGCCCAACCTGGCGTGAAGATAAAGATGCTAGCAACTTCCATCTGCTGTGACACTCCCCCCTACTCCTCCTCTTGGTGCGTGCGCAACTGTTGTTTCCATCCCGCCCCCTTCGATAATCTTGCTGCAGCAGCTGGCCAGCTGCACTACTGTTGCTGCCAAACCTGCCTCACATTTCCTTCATATCAGTCACTCGCTTTAAGGCGGAACCACACCTTTCGAACGAACATGAACTGCGTGTACGATCAAGCATTGGCTTGTTGTATATATGTGGACACGCACACGAATTGTAAGCATTATGCAGTAGGCTATATGTTAGGATGTGCTTTCACAATAAATTATTATCGATATTCGTACATACATGAACCTGTGGTCACTATTGCCCGAGTCCTTTCAAGAAGTATACCTGAGTTGCAACTTGTATCACTTGCTTTTGCATTTTTTATAATGACAGTTACTAAGGTGTTTTATTGTTTCATTTCCATTTGTGAGAGGTCTTGGTATACGTCATTCCTAAATACTGATTGAGGTGTAGGGGTGATGATGTCCCATAAGTATGTACACCTGGCTGAAGCACCTTACAGTGAACGCAGGCAAGATCTACTATTTGTGGTTCTTTGCATTCATTCTGTAGTCTGTCTGGATGTGTACTGTCTGTATTCACTGACAGTCCTTTAAGCGTAGCCACACGTGACAACAGGTCCATACTAATTAAATATGATGAGTGATCATTAGTCTTTGTTCCTTCACTAAGTAAATGCTCTTCATGTTGGATCTCTAGTGGTTTCCTCTTTACTAGAGACCCTATATATATATATATATATATATATATATATATATATATATATATATATATATATATATATATATATATATATATATATATATATATGGTCTCTAGTCTCTACTATATACATATATAGTTACTTTACCTGAGATGAAGCAATAATGTAGGATATGGTAATTAAAGACGTTATATTTATTATTCAGTCACACACTCCTCAACACATCGTGGACTATAATATAGTAGCCTATACCAAACAACCAAATCAAGCTCCAAAAAGTCATACCAGTTACCATAGGTGTTCATGCTTGCTAAAAGACCTAACTTGAGATATAGCTAATTAATTAGACCTTATACCTTTGTGACACGCATAATAATTACAATCTGTCATCAGTCCCTGGCGATGTGAGTGTTACCTATGACCTTGGATGGCCTTTCTGTCTACCAAGTGCTCTACTGGTGAAACTCTTAAACAATGGTTCCCCTTTACCTCACATAACTCTCTCTCTCTCTCACACACACTCTCTTTCATATGTGTATTTCACGCACCTTATTCATTTCACTTCGGTAACAAATGGGAGTAATGTGAATGTATGTGAATGTAAGTGCTCCCAATTCCTCCAAATGTAATTACTTCAGTATAAGAGTTCTATAGTGTTGGTGAATTAGAAGGTCTATGATTCTTCCAAACTATACCATGAAACAGATCCCCTATTAGTACCGTTATTAGAGTCTGTTTACTGGTATAGTTAGGAGGAATCAGTAGCCTTCAAATTCATCAACAAGAGTATCTTCCCCTAATTAACTCACGTACCACAGATAGCTGCCTTGTACACACACACACACACACACAACTATTATTTAAGTGTAACTGGTGTATGTACAATATTATTCAGATTATTTTGTTGTTAATTAATCAGGTTATATTTGTTCCGTGTAAATGTTGTGTACTGAAACCTGTTTAATTAATTATACACACGTACTGTACACGTTTTCTTGTATACTTCCCTGGCTGAACTGTACTGTAATAAATTTTCCTTCCCTTCCCTTCCCTCTCTCCCTCCCTCCCTCCTTCATTATCTTATCGCCCCAGTCTTTTCTTCCTCCTTCCCCCCTCCAACCTCTGTCTCTCTGTATGTCTGTCTCTCTGTTTCCATTGCCTTGTCTCCCCCTGTTTCTCCTTTGTCTCCCCTTTACTCCAGTCTCCACTCCTTCCTTTTCTTTTCATCGCCATTTCACTTCCCTCCATATTTTTCACTTCCCTCATCTCCCTAGCTTTCCCTTCCCCTCCTCCCCCACTAATCATCTCCCTCACTTTCCCTTCCCCATCCCTCCACCCCCATCAACCATCTCCCTCACCTTCATTTTCCCTCCTCTCCACCCCCATCAACCATCTCCCTCACCTTCATTTTCCCTCCTCTCCACCCCGATCAACCATTTCCCTCACTTTCCCTTTCCCTCCATCCCTATCAACCATTTCCCTCCTCTCCAATCTATTCTCCTCTTATTACTCTCCTCTCCTCCTCTTCACTTTCTCCTCTCCACTCTCTTCTCCAAAAAGCCTTCAATCATCTTAGGTAATATGATTGCAATAACTCCAGACGACTATATAGATATAGCGACAAACACAACCTTCCAAAAGTTACACACACAAAAATAGATAAATAATAATAATAATAATAATAATAATAATAATAATAATAATAATAATAATAATAATAATAATAATAATAGGCTAATAATAATAATAATAAGCTGCTATTATTAATTATTTTTATTTCTCTCTGACTCCAAACTAGACCATTTTATTTATCTATTTGTAATTTTTTTAAACATTTTTGTGTAAGGGAAGGAAGCATTCTTGGCGTCCAGAATGTTGACAGGTATAAAGAGAATTTCTGGCGTTGACTGTAACATCAGATAAAGTGAGACAGCCAGTATTGTGCTCACTCTTCCCTTCTCCCTCTCCTCCTCCTAGCTCTTCCTCCGGCCTCTAGCCCTTCTTCCACCTCCTCCTTCTCTTCCTCCTCTTTTTCTTCCTCCTCATCCACATCTTATTTAAAATAAAAAAAAATAATCCATCTTTCCTTCCTACTCTTCTTCTCCATGCTCCCCCTCCTCCTCCTCCTCCTTACTCCTCACAACAATACCAAAATTTCACCTCACCCGTAACACACACACACACACACATACATATAATCACGCACAGAGCGGACTTTTGTGTGGCAGTGATAATTTTTGTTGACACATTCTTACTTTCCGTTGAATACAGTATCATTTGAGGTGACGAGTACCACAAACCAAATCCTCTCTGTCCACGCACGCTTTATTACTGTACAATACATACCGTAATTAAGGTCCGTAACATCCCTATACCTCTACAGTCTAATATTATTATATAGCCCACTTATCTCCAATAAACATACTGTAGCCTATATTTATCAACCTACGATACATAATACTTACAAGAGTATGTCAACACCACTACAAACACATCGTATCCGCTCATCATTACATTTAATAGTTACACTACATGTATTAAGTATCATTATGTTGATATAACATGTTCATACCACAGCACGTAACTCATATTATATATTCACAACAACGTACACAACAACAGTACAACATCATTACAACATGACTATTGACCACACCAGAACATATTATCTCCAATACTACATAATATGTTCTCAAAACAACATACCTACAAAAATCACACAAATATACTTACAACCACATTTTCACAACATTGCACTCGTACTCACAACACATACAACACTGCTCGTACTCACAACACAAACAACACTACACAGACACTCACAACACATACAACACAACACACATGTACATACTCACAACTGCATACTCACAGCACAACACACATCGTCTAACGTAACGTAAGCCAGAAAGAAACAATAAAGTCATTCTCAAAGGTGGAAGGGTTAATCCGGATCTACCTGCAAGTAAATTACACCTAAAAATAAAAGCATGTATATGGTAAGTATGGAATAAAATGATTAATAAGGTTACTCCTCTAAATTATTGCATCACTCGTTTTCTGTGATACATGGTTGTGTTTCCTGACATTGTTTGGAGCATGGAGGTAGGAGGACTGGAGGAGGTTCCGAGGTAGTGTGACGTGTAACCAGCCTGCCAGAGCATGCCATTTGTCCTATTTATTATGTGTTGAATTTTCTTCCTTGATCCTTCCAACTTTCAAGGATTCTACAGCAGTACTGGGAAAAGGATTGGCTACTCTATATGGGAGTTTTGGTCGTGGCCAGCTCAGATTTTTGGGCCTTTGAAATCCGGCTCTTATCGTTCATTTGAAAGAGCCAGGTTTTCGAACGACACATAATTAAAATTATGAAAACAAACCGGAAGCGGATGGGGACAGCTGGCCATTCTTTGATAATTTGTCTTGTGATTGGTCACCTCCAGTAAGCGCGTCCCTCATTGGTCCGTCATTCCCCCCCCCCCTCCACGCCAAGCTCTTCGGGCTCTTCAACAGCTACATACGTAAACAAACTGAGAGCATAGCCATGGCGGGAGTGAATTAGCCTTTTTTTAAATGTAATTACTGTAACAAGGACTTCACAAGAGGGACGCGCTTACTGGAGGTGCTGGCTGCACCAATCACAAGATAAATTATCAAAGAATGGCCAGCCGTCCCCATCCGCTTCCAAACAAACCTCACTCAGGCTCAGCTGATTACGACTCGACGAGTACGTGATTTTTTTTAGCTCCGGCCTCAGCCGAGAGCTCAAGGTCTTATCGTAATTATTGTTCTTGATCTTGTTCTTGTTATTGTTCTTGTTCTTGGGGCGACAACTTCAAAAATGCTTCAACTGACTCACTCACTCACTCACTCACTCATTCTTCTTGGGTCGACTATTTCTTAAAAGGGGTTCAACTCACTCACTCACTCACTCATTTCACTTGAATCATTAAGAGCCGGAGCTTTTGAAGGGTTTTCCTTCATGTTCTTGTTTTTTACATGATGTCCTCTTGTTCAACATTTGGCTGTATGGAATGAAATCGTAACTAATAGGGATTCTGTAACATTCCAAAGGTAAGGGGAAATGCTTAATTAATTAAAAGTGTTAAGTTAGAAAAAAATAATGTTTATATTATGTTGTGTTAGTAACTTAGTTTGGTTGTAATGATGTGTTAGTGTGGTTGTGATGATGTTGTGTTAGTTTGGTTGTGATGATGTGATAGTTTGGTTGTGTTAATGTGTTTGTGATGATGTGGTTGTGTGGTTGTAATGATATTGTGTTAGTGTGGTTGTGATGTGTTAGTGTGGTTGTGATGTTGTGTTGGTGTGGTTGTGATGAGTAGTAAGGGGTTAGTTAGGTCTCAATAATTATCAGGGGTAGACTACAAACCAATGTCTTAGTTAATTTAATATAATATGACAAGAAAGTAATTTAAGTCATGTTAATTATGTCAGAAATATCATATAAGTACAATATGTATTTATAACCACAAATGTCCATTGATAAAAATAAAATGTTATACACTTGAAAAACCATGACATTTACCATTGAGTAATAGCTTGTTTTCAAGGTGTCCTACTATCTCTACCATACAATATGGATAAATACAGTACAGTATTCAGTTTTATTGTATATTATCAAGTGTGCTACAATGTGACAGGAAACATGCAATAATGAATACAGTACATTGATTATTTATTTCTAGTGATTGTTCCCTAGAAAATAAAGTAAAATAAGGTACAGTACTGTACAATACTGTACACTGGTATTGTTGTTTTCATCATACCACAATGAAGTAAATTATTATATAGTATAACCAAATTTGTGAAATATATTATATTACCTCAATTTTCACACTCCATGTGTGAAGTTACAGTGAATGGAGAGAAACTAGAAGTGGTGAGAGTTTAAAATAGAGGAATATATGCAAAAGAAAAAGTGGAAAATAAAGTGACATATGTATGGAAAGTAGTTGGTGCTATGAAGTACTGTACAGTACTGTACCTAGTGAGAGAAAGTGACATATGTGTAACATTTGTGTGAGGATAACATTACTTAAAGAGTGTTAGTGCCAACCTTATCATATGAGTGTTTAAGAGTAAGATGAAACAGTGAAACTGGGACTGTTGAGGTTAATATGTTTTTTGTTGGTTTAGGCTACCCATTTTTGTTATTATATGCTGTTATTATTCAAAATAAATATATGAAAAAATGAAGGATTGCTGAAGATAGGATAAGGGATGGCTTTGGTTCGAAGGGATGCCCAAATCCTTTAGGGCAATACACTACATCTATCTTTGCAGGCAATACAATACCTTCCAGAGAGAGAGAGAGAGAGAGAGAGAGAGAGAGAGAGAGAGAGAGAGAGAGGGGTGTTGTTAGGCATAATAATAATAATGAAAAAAGAGCCATCCCATCCCATCCCATCCCACTGTAGTACTGGTGTTGTTGCTTCCACTGTGAACATATACAAAGGTCTGTAGTGTATTGTAATCCCGAGAGTATTTTGACTCTCTCTCTCTCCTTCCTACACACTTGTCACACTTCTTACTTTCCCCAATTCCCTGTAACACACACACACTCTCTCTCCTATAATCACATTCATATTTTCTTCCATTCTCTCTCTCACAGTCACATCCATTAATCTCTCTCTCTCTCTCTCTCTCTCTCTCTCTCTCTCTCTCTCTCTCTCTCTCTCTCACCAGATAGCCTATTCTGTCTTACTCCTTTTAACTATCACTTTGCCAACTAACAACTATACTGTATTACATTATATTAATTAGGATCAAGTACTCTAGCATTTCAAGTACCAATATATAATAATATTGTGTTGCCCTTATATTAGCCTATACTGTCATACTATACCTCCACTTGACAACCCAGCATCCATCCCTATTGTGTCTTATCTTGCTTCCATTATCCCCTTTCCCCTTCATTTCCCATCCTTCTTTCTCTCCCTCTTTCACTTCCATTATCTTTTAACTCCTTTCCATTTCTCTCCTGCTCCACCTCACTCTCTCTCTCCCTTCTATTCTCTCTCTCTTTCCCTTCCATTCTCTCTCACTCCCTTCTCATAGTCTTCACTCCACTCTCTCTCACTCCCTCCCTCCTCTCTCACTCCCTCCTCTCTCACTCCCTCCTAACCACAAAACTACCCACCAAGCACGAACACATCCCCTGAAACCTGATGCTCTATTATTATTATTATTATTGCAGAATAACTCGCAAGGAAAATTAAAAAGGAATACCAAGCTTTCATCTATTTCTCAAGATATCTTCAGGGTAATACAGAGGAACGAATGAAGGCAGTGTATTTATATCCCATTATTATTATTATTATTATTATTATTATTATTATTATTATTATTATTATTATTATTATTATTATTATTATTATTATTATTATTATTATTATTATTATTATTATTATTATTATTATTATTATTATTATTATTATTATTATTATTATTATTATTATTATTATTATTATTATTATTATTATTATTATTATTATTATTATTATTATTAAGTTGCTCCTGCCTTCCAATTAGGTCTACTTCTAATCTCATTAATTAAGTAGATTATCCCTCTTATATAAGATGATTAATTAATGAAGGAGGTGTTACTGCCGTGTTGGTTGGTGTATTGGAAGGAAGGCTCCCTAGTCATCCAAACCACATCAGGAAACACAACAACCCCTCTATTGGTGGTCTGTTTTGTGAGACGCTTTGGAGGAATCAGCAGCACTATAGCCTCCAAATGACCACTATTATTTCTCCTCCTCCTCCTCCCCCGAATAGGACGAGTGTGTTAATTGGAAAACTAGACTTTCAAACGTGACTTAATAAAAAAGAAATTGTGATAGCGATTAGTAGCAGTGGTGTTTGTTAATATGTTGGTGGGGATGGATGATCAGAGTAGTATTAGTAGTATAGTAGTAGTAATAGTGGTAGTGGTGGTGATGCTTAGAATAGAAGTAGTAGAAATGGTGATGGTAGTGATTAGATTAGTAGTAGCTATAGTGGTAGTAGTGGTGGTGATGGTGGTGATCAGAATAGCAGTAACATAGTAGTGGTAGTAGTAGTTAAGTGGTGGTAAAGCTCATAGTAGTAGTAGTGGTGGTAGTAGTAATAGTAGTGGTCATAATAGTAGTAGTGGTGGTGGTGGTGGTAGTAGTTAAGTATTGGTCATAATAGTAGTGGTAGTGGTGGTGCTGGTGGTAGTAGTTAAGTGGTGGTATTAATCATAATAGTAGTAGTAATAGTAACGGTTGTACTGGTGGTAGTAGTAATAGTAGGGGTGGTAGTGGTGGTAGCAGTAATAGTAATGGTCATAATAATAGTAGTGGTGGTGGTGGTGGTAGTGGTGGTAGTAGTAATAGTAGGGGTGGTAGTGGTGGTAGCAGTAATAGTAATGGTCATAATAATAGTAGTGGTGGTGGTGGTGGTAGTGGTGGTAGTAGTAATAGTAGGGGTGGTAGTGGTGGTAGCAGTAATAGTAATGGTCATAATAATAGTAGTGGTGGTGGTGGTGGTAGTGGTGGTAGTAGTAATAGTAGGGGTGGTAGTGGTGGTAG
>JAWZYT010001350.1:7500-10000 GCA_034508575.1 Petrolisthes manimaculis | reverse complement strand
AAACAAGACTGGTCAACCTCTCCTCTTCTCATGTTGCTCTTGTGTGTGTTTTTTTTTTTTTTTTTTTTTTTTTTTTTTTTTTTTTTTTTTGAGTCCTTGTTGTCATATGCTTGTGTGGACTGCTTGTGCTGTTGTCAAATGCTTGTGTGGTCAATTTGTGTTGCCATATGCTTGTGTTGGTATCATATGTTTGTGTGGTCTGCTTGTACAGTACATACATACATACATACATATATACTGTACATGCACACACACACACACACATCAATAAACTTTACACACAGTCACACCCACCAATAACCTACACATGATGCACAAACATACACATACATGATGCACAAACATACACATACATGCACATAAAAAGAAACCTACAATATTAAATGTTACGACCAGGTGAGTCATTAAGGACTTTTTCCAAGGCGTCGAGATAGTTCCTGTGGGGGTGGACTGATAGATATCAATGAATGTAGCTTTATAATAATTTCCAAAGCTTACCTTACTGGTTAATATGTAATCTCGTTGGTTGGCTGCAGCGAGTTACCCAGAGTTATAATCCCTGTATCCTTCCCTCCAACACAATAAATTTATTTCTGGGTTCGTCCTGCTATATATGTATGATTATAGAGCATGCAATAAGGGTCAATTACCACACAAAATGCCAATTTTCTCTATTTATTAATAAATTCCAAGCCAACAAATGAATAATTAAATTCAATAAAAAATCACACACACACACTTCCGTTCACAGTAACTATCAATAAAAATATTACTTACTCTTCGTCGCTCCTCTCTACACGTGCTTCCCTCAGTCGCTCGTAGTCCACGTGGACAGTAATATTACTTTACTTTAATATACTTATCACGAGCTAGCACTTCCCCTCGCACACACAGGAGACGGTAATTACGTTATCGTAATAGTAATGGAAATCAAGCAACCCAGTTGGTATATTTCAATGTCAATTCCACACTCGTTTACTGTCCCTCGTACACACACACACACTCGTAAATTCCTGCCAGCCCTCTCCTCACCTATAAAATGACACCTTACTGATTCTCGTCTAGCGAATGAATAGTGAGTTAATTAACAATAAGTCTTGTGAAAAAGTAATTAAACAATTTCGACGTTACGTTAAAACTATAGGCCCCTAGGCAAAGCAACGAGGGCTGGATACGAGGTGTGTTCTTCGTCGAGTGTCTGTCTACCAACTAAATATATTTCTCAAAAATCGAGACATGGGTGGTAGGATAATTACCCTTTTTCTACCTGGCAAGTGACTCATGATAGACTGTCCCGTACCTACGTGTTCGTATGGCCTATTCCTTGACTACGTTTACATATGTCACTCACACTTTAGTTATACATGCAAATCACTTTTCCCATAACATGCAACTGCTTGCAAATGATTCCCTTCCACTTCAAAATCAATTTTAATAAGTAATAGATGCCCCCATAGCATAATTATTAATGCAAAATTGTAACAGTACCTCCAGACACGGGATGGAGTGAGTGGGTACTCGACCTCACCTGACCTGACGTGACCTTTCCTTAATTAACAGGTACCAGCACTCCTCTATTTCAAATTCCTCTGTCTCTGTCTTCCTGACTTGACTGAATGGAATTTTCCATACACGTGATTTTACCCCTTTGTTAATATACATATATTTAATAGCATTCTACTACTTACGTATGTTACGTTATGGTCACGGATCTATCCGTGACAGTTCCCTTGGGTTAAAGCTTTCTAGACTTTTTCTGTACCTGGCAGACCCCACGTGGCTAATCCTTCTCTGCCAGCCATTCCTCCACATCCTTAGCCTTATACTTCCTTCTATTCCTATAACCTTTTACTCTCCCTAGCTCCTCGTCCCACTTCCACTTTCTCTCCCTTATATTTTTACTCTTCTTCTCTGCCATTCTTCCACCTCCTCATCCTTATAATTATATACTTCCCTCTTATCTCCTTTATCATTTCCTTTCCTCTATCATCCGACCTCCACCTTCTCACTCTTATTCTTCCTTCTCTCCCTAAGTTTTTGCTCTCCCTTCTCATCCTTCTTCCACCTCCTCTCCCTTACTGTATACACTCCCTATAGCTTCTCTCCCTTCAGCCACTCACTTCCTCTCCCTTAAAAATTCACATAGCAGTGAACGTGGCCCAATCTTGCATAACTGTGTGTGTGTGTGTGTGTGTGTGTGTGACCTGTAGTTTCCCCTGAAGGTTAGGTGGTGAAAAGGAGAGAGAGAGAGAGAGAGAGAGAGAGAGAGAGAGAGAGAGAGAGAGAGAGAGAGAGAGAGAAGTAAGACCTGGGGTGACATTTCTTTAGAGTTGCTGAAACCGTGGGTGTAGAAAGAGGAGGAGGAGAAAGTGGGGAGTCAGTGGGAGAAGAGATATGATAGAGAAGAAAGAGGGGAAGGGGAAGGAAAGAAATGGGACGAAGAAGTAAGGGAGGAAAGGAGATAAATGTGATGGGAAATGGAAGAGAGGGAATGGAGAAA
>JAWZYT010001350.1:0-5000 GCA_034508575.1 Petrolisthes manimaculis | reverse complement strand
CGTGTGTTGGTGTTGAATTCCACGTACCGTAAATAACAAAAAATAATTGTTATTGTTTGTAAGTAAGGATTTGTGTGCGTGAGAGAGAGAGAGAGAGAGAGAGAGAGAGAGAGAGAGAGAGAGAGAGAGAGAGAGAGAGAGAGAGAGAGAGACACACACACACACTCACACACTCTCTCTCACACACACACACACACACTCACACACTCTCTCTCTCACACACACACACACACTAAGCAGCTTACTTTTGTCTCCATCTGCAGCATTACCAGTACAGTAAGTGTTTCCCCCACCTACTCTATACTCTTACCACCAACCAACCACCCACCAATCTTTCATCTCACCCACCAGCCACCACACAGATCTCACACCAGCACACATATTCTTCATCCTCTCTTGTCAAGCTGTGCCTCCCTCCAATATCAGGCTAGTAAACATCACCACTACCTCCAATCTTATATATACTTACTGACAATAGAACAACATATTCCTTCACATTTCCCCCATTCCTACAACTAACAGCCCAGCCAACCAAATTAGTGAAGGAAATACAGTATATTAAAATCGTAAATAAATTCGGCTTTCTGCATAAATTACCAAACAAGATCTTAAGTAACTTGTAAATAGAACTAACTAATCTATCTTATGTATATTATTCACTCGTAATTATTGTATCGGTATTTTGTGTTCTGTATTTTAAGAGTTTAATTCCCAGGAGTTATACCACCAACTCCTATTACTCCATATAATAATTGACGAGTCCACGATTCTTTAGTAACCTACATAAAAATGGACTCAGATTTCTATGCCTTAAATAATTGACGATTCTACTTTTCCCACGTCGACACTTGATTCCACATCCCTATATTCATTTTTTAACACGCTATCTTGTCTCCCATGTTTAATTTGATGTTTTCTTTTAATTCTTACACACTTTATTACCCCGGCTTACCGTTTTCAAGACAAGTGAACGAGAGGATATATATATAATTCCTCTCTGCATATTGTACTGTGTGTCATGTCGTATTTATAAGTAATTCCGTCTATAACTTACACACATCTGAACACATGCATTCAGTATTCAGTGTCAGCGTGTAGTA
This sequence comes from Petrolisthes manimaculis, assembly GCA_034508575.1. Taxonomy (NCBI): domain Eukaryota; kingdom Metazoa; phylum Arthropoda; class Malacostraca; order Decapoda; family Porcellanidae; genus Petrolisthes; species Petrolisthes manimaculis. The sequence goes on along the minus strand of JAWZYT010001350.1, from coordinate 3,900 downwards.
TGAGAGAGAGAGAGAGAGAGAGAGAGAGAGAGAGAGAGAGAGAGAGAGAGAGAGAGAGAGAGAGCGACTATCTCATAAGACGTTCGGTTATAGTTGTTATCGTCGTCACACTTGACTGACTGACTGACTATTGGGGTTCACTGTACAAAATATCCATCTGGTGTGGTAGTGAGTGACTTGCCTACCGTACCTCTCCACCACGTTAGTCAACTCACCTCGGGTCGGGTTACAGACTGGTTACCGCAGGGGTGGAAGAAGGAGGAGGAGGTGGAGGAAGAGGAGGAGGAAGAAGAGAAGGGAGGAGGAGGAGGGAAAAGGAGGAGGAAAAAGAGAAGTGAGGAGGTGGTGGTGGTGGTGGGTGGTAGTTACGTGTGTATGTATGTGTATGTGTGTTGAGCTTGTATAGTATGTATCAGTATGTATCTTTGTATATAAGTGTGTATGCGTTTGTGTTTTTGTGTGTGTGTGTTTTTACCTATTTGTATCTTTACAGAATTGAGTCAAGCTCGTAATGTCCTTATTTTAAAACCCAATTATCATATATATAGTTTTTAAAGTTATGTATGTAAGTACGTATGTGTGTGTGTGTGTGTGTGTGTGTGTGCTTATAAAGTGGTGTGTGTGTATATATGAACATGCCTGTCTATCTGCCATTATATATGTAAAGTACGAGTACGTATGTATGTGTGAGACGAGTAGACAGGGACCGAGGTGGGTGAGTAAGGAGGGAGGGAGGCAGACCCAAGGCAAGGCAGGAGCGTGAGCCAAAACGGAGTCGAGTCTGTGTCAGTGTTGGCGTGTGGCTGAAGTAGGTAACATCCCTCTGCACTTACTCCTCTCTCTCTCTCTCTCTCTCTCTCTCTCTGTCCTTACGTGTGTGTGTGTGTGTGTGTGTGTGTGTGTGTGTGTTTTATTCTCCAGCTCACTGTATTTATCTTTCATTATCTTTCGTTTTTTGTTTTTTCTATTTCTCTTTTGCTTTTCGTTCAGTCTTGCTCTCTGACTGACTACCTTTTTGTCTGTCTGTTTGTCTGTTGTTTAGTTTTATATGTCTTTCCTTCCTTTCTATTTTTTTTTTTCAATTCTCTATTCTTTCTTTTTCCCTTTTCTCACACGAACGTTCTCCATCTTTGCCCATCTCTTATAACATACCAATATACATTCTTCGTAAATATAGCAAGATACAACTGCCATCTTTCCCCCACACCACCAAAATACACCTGTGTATATGTGTGTGTGTATAATATATATGTGAGGAACAATAACAACATCAACAATAACAAGAAGCAGATAAGTTTCCTCTGCGTTTGTTAGGCTGCGTCTCATTGAAGAGGGAAATAAATGTTGTGTTGGTAAATCTGGAGCAACTGAATCCTCCAAACTATTCCAAGCAACAGAACACCATTATTTTTGTTCATGTGGTCCTGTTTTTCCTGTGCATACTTTAGAGGAATTGAGGCACTCCAGTGTAACAAACGTGAATTACCCCCTTAACACACACACACACACACAGACACACACACACACACACATATTAACGTATACTGTATGACCTATCGTACTCATATATCTCGGTGAAGTGAGGAAGAGTAAATAAATCTATAAGGTAAATGAAGCTATATTTACCTCGATAATATTTATAGATTATCGTATAGCTCTTCGCAACTCAAGGTACGCGTCGTCTCTATTGGTAAGATTATTTACCCTCGTATCTCCTCTTGACATAACTAATTAATTAAGGAGAGAGTATACTTTTGGTACATTACAGTGCCTTGATTCCTCCAAAGTATGCCAGAAAACATACCCAGATAAAGAAAAATAATGACATCCTGTTGCCTGGAATAATTTTCTCCAAAAATGTCAGAACTATATACCCTCTCCTAAAGGGATCTGTGGTGATGTATGCAGATTGGTGGCTATATAGTGGTTCCTTCAGACTGTACCACAACAAACAGCACCTGATAAGAGAGAGGTGTGTGTTTCGTGGAAGGCTTAAAATGAATCAGTAGCCTTCATTCACTTCACTCAACACCACAGGTATTTTAGAGGAGTTGGCCTTCTCTCTCGTTCATTAACACAATTTTTGAGGTCACTGATTTCTTCAAACCATGCATGTGCTATGAAACGAAACCTCAACTTGTAATTGCAGCTATTAGTGTGTTTTGTGGCCTATAGTTTGCAGGAATCACAAGCCCTCCAAAGCAACACACACACACACACACACACACACACACACACACACACACTATAATAGCCTTCCTGTTTCCCTACATCAGGTTACTCCATTAACTTCAAAGGATTAGACTGAATGTAATCAAATGTCAGGAAACTGTTACTCAAAGGGTTGATTAAATACCCACTTGGACCTTTCTGTGACTATATCTATTTATCTATCTATCTACTGTATATGTCTATCTATCTATCTATCAGTCGATCTATTATTATCTGTGTATCTATGTATTTATCTGTGACTATATCAATCTATCTTTTGTTTATCTATCATCTGTCTATCTGTTTTTATTCTGTTTATCTATGCATTTATCTGTGTTTATTTATGTCTGTGCCTGTTTATCTATTTATCTCTGCCTTTTAAACTATCTATTTATTTCATCTCTTGATAATAATCTGTCTATTTACATACCTGTCTAATTTATACCTATCAGTATCTTCAGACCCAAAGTTCCTATCCATCCGAATTTAAAGATATATATTTATGATCAAATACTTTAGTTATAATTGGCACAGCATTGGTGTGTGTGTGTGTGTGTGTGTGTGTGTGTGTGTGTGTGTGTGTGTGTGTGTGTGTGTGTGTGAACCAATCTGAAACACGAGTACACACAGACAGATTTGCTAAAATGTAATTGACAGGTAATTTTCGTCACAGGCCTACTTGACTCACACACTCACACACAACACACACACACACACACACACACACACACACACACACACACACACACACACACACACACACACACACACACACACACCACACACACACACACACACACAGAGCAGAGATGAGATGGAGATGAGAATGATAGATAGGTAGATGGATAGATAGATAGATAGTAAGGGATATAGAAGGAATGGTAGATAGAGAGATAGGTAGAAATATTTAACGATTAATAGGTAGAAGGAATGGTAGATAGGGAGATAGATAGAGTAGATAGAAATGTGTAATGATAGATAGGTAGAAGACAGTTGGATTGAAGGGTTGATAGATTTGATAGGTAGAAACAGACAACAAGCACACGTTTAATTTAAGAGAGAGAGAGAGAGAGAGAGAGAGAGAGAGAGAGAGAGAGAGAGAGAGAGAGAGAGAGAGGGGGGAGGGGGAAGAGAAAGTTACATAATCATCTTCATCATCAACACCCCACTTCCTTTTTATCTCAAGGGGGGGAGGGGGGGAACCAGAGCCGAGGGGTGTGTGTGTGTGTGTGTGTGTGTGGAAAAATTGAAAACAGAACAAACAAGAGAAAAGATTGACACAGAAATCCCCCACATTCACACATTAATTTCCAAACTCGAACCCCATGGAATTCACAGCTCACCCCCCAACCCCCCACCCTACCCCCCACCCCCCACCTCCCCTCTCACCAAAGTATTTCAATTAAGGTGATATTATTCTCGTGTTGTTGAAGTGGAAGGCTGTTCATTCCTCCAAAGTGTGCAACGAAACAGATCCCCCATTATTGACGGTGTAATTCCAGGGACCTTCAAGTTAATACCAAGTTGCCAGTCCAAATACACACACACAATCCTCACCTTTCCACTCATACCTATCTCGTACACAAGTTTATATGAATAAATCTTTTTGCCTGGACAAACATTCATTCTCATTCCAGTTCCACACATATCCTTACACATTCACTCACCATGTCGTACAGTACAAACTTC
>JAWZYT010001349.1:10000-92500 GCA_034508575.1 Petrolisthes manimaculis | reverse complement strand
TCGCCTCTCTCTCTCTCTCTCTCTCTCTCTCTCTCTCTCTCTCTCTCTCTCTCTCTCTAACACACACACACACAGTTAAGAATGGAGCACACGACACCATTCACCACAACCTTAACCACCACACACTAGGGGAAGCATTAGAAGCGAGAAAGAGAGAGAGAAAAAAGGAGAAAAAAGGAGAAAGAAAAAGGGAGAGAGAGAAAAAAAGTGTGAATGACAAAGGGACGAATGTTTATTATATAAGTATTATATAGTGTTGTGGAATAATATTTGGTCACCCGTTCTAACAAGAGTTGAATATACTTTGTTAAGGGTTGAGGTCGGTGGCTATGGCGAGGAAGAATGGGAAGGAAAGGAAGGGGAAAATAAATTGGCGAGGAAGAATAGGAAGGATAGGAATAAAAAAAAAGGTACCCGAGGGAAAATTGGGAAGGAATATTTCTCAAGAGATATAATAGGATACAAAGAGTGGGAGGATAATAGAGGAATGTTTGTAGTACCGTATATATATGTGGAGTGTAAAGATGAATGCTTACTTAGTCGATGGTGGGGTGGTTGTTGTTGTTGTGGTTGTTGTTGTTGTGGTTGTTGTTTTTGTTGTGGTTGTTGTTGTTGTCGTGGTTGGCAGAAAGAGAGTTGGAGGAATAATGCAAAAAGTACAGAAGAAAAATTTTGGGAAGAAAAGATGGAAGTAGTAAAAGTGATGTGGGTAAAAGTGTAAAAATTAAGGATGGTGTTTAATAAAAGGATGTTCTCTTTAATTTTTAGAAGGAGAATAGGGAAAGGATTTAAAGAGTACCAAATTCACTTTTGTTTCATTGGAGTGCCGTGATTCCTCCAAAGTATGCCAGGAAACAGGACCGGATGAACAAAAATAATGGTGTTTTGTTGCCTGTCACAGTTTGGAGGAAACAGTTGCTCCAGATTTGCCAACACGGTCATTCCCCTTAAGGAAAGAAAACAGTAACTCTACCCACGAAATAAAATATAAAAGGAATAATGTAAAGTTTCCCATGAGATTGGAAAGCTCGAAATGATGGAACACATTTTTTATACACCGAAAGTAAACCTTAAATATTTAACTTGCAAATATGTTCGGAGGATTGGCAGTAAATAGAAAAAGCCAATGTAGACATTAATGGACAAATATAATGTGCAGACGAGAAAGCAGCAAAAGTGATAAACTAATAAAATAAAGAGACACACGAATGAAAATATATATATATATATATATATATATATATATATATATATATATATATATATATATATATATATATATATATATATATATATATATATATATATATATATATATATATATATATATATATGTGTGTGTGTGTGTAAATAACTGGCATCGGTAGAAGTGGCAGATAAAGAGTGGAAATGAGAATGCGAAGATGGGAATAGGAAGCAATAAAAAAAGGGAAAGGGACATCCAGGAGAAAGAATGTCGTTGAGGTCAGGGGAGTACTGCCCCCCTCTCTATCCCCATCTCCATCCCCCTTCCATCCCCATCCCCCTTCCATCCCCATCCCCTTCCCCCTACCATCCCCATCTCCATCCCCCTTTCTATCCCCCTTTCCCCTGCCTATCCTCCTTTCCCATCACCCTCCCCTCTTCCCCCCTCCACTTGTGCATAATAACACAGGGTAATAAAAGAAACCACAAATGTGAGGCTGTACATACCCCCTTGCTCCCTCCCCCTTGCTCCCTCCCCCTTCTCCCTTTACTCTTTATCTCTCCCCCTTCTCCCTCCCCCATTCTCTCTTTACTCTTTATATCTCCTTTCTATTCTCTTTTTCTGTTTATTTGTTTATTTATGTTTGTCTGTCTCCTTGTCACTATTCTTGTCTCTGTCTTTGTCTGTCTATTATTATTATCATCATCATCGTCTATTTTTTTCTTTCTATCTCATTCTCCCTTGTTCCCCGTCTCTCATTTTCTCTCTTTCCGTTCCGATCGCGTAACACAGATTTTCACACGATGGTTGAAACGCATCGTAATATCGGGAACAGAACGTATCGTAATATCGGGAACAGAACGTGATGTAATAAAACGGCATTAGTTCAGTAATTACAAGCTACGGGGTATTGACACAGATTACGACTATAGGACTGCCATGGGCTGAAACGAACCCATAAAATTGAGGTTGAACGTGAAAACCTTGAAAGATGTAGTGCTTGATACCGATTTCATAGAGGTCAACCAACTTATAAGGCGAAGTGAAAGAAGAAAGAGTAAGATAATAAAGCGAAGTGAAAGAAGAAAGAGTAAGCAACCAAAGGAAGAAAAAGGTATTAGTGTACAAACTGTAAGTAGGTATAGAAGAAAAATATTGCAACTTATAAGGCGAAGTGAAAGATGAGTAACCAACCAAAGGAAGAAGACTGTATTATTAGTATTAAAACTGTAAGTAAGTAGAAGAAAAATGTGGGAAAATAAATGAATCCACAACAGAAGATGATGGAGTGATATGGAAAGATGAAATAAATGACCAAACACAGAAAGACTTTAAGGGAATGAATAGTCCAGATGAGTGTAGGAATGAGAAAGATGGAATGATGGATGCTCAGTGATTGTGATACGCTACGAGAGAGACAAAAGAAAATACAAGGAATATGAATTATATACTATGCTAATGCGAAATCACATCCTAATCAGGCCATAATATTCAACACACACACACACACACACACACACACACACACACACACCTGCTAAAATTTACATCCATTTTTTCACCTTCTATTCGCTCCTGCTCCTCCCAACAATTCGTCTCTCAAACATCCTCTTTTACAGGCAACATCACCATCATCATTAATATTACGACGTTCCCTATCACCACCCCCACCATCATCACCATCATCATCACCATCATCCCAGCCCCCCCCCCCCTCCACTATCACGTATACACACAGCCATCATCATAAGTATCATGACACCTACAGCTGTTAACACGACTAACACCACATTTACTAACACGACGTAAATAGATTGGACACGCCCATCCACTCGACCTCCTACTCCTCCTCCTCCTTCGTTCATTTACCTCCCTCCTCTCTCTCTCCCTCCGCTCTCTCTCTCTCTCTCTCTCTCTCTCTCTCTCTCTCTCTCTCTCTTGCCTACACACACACACACACGCACAACACCTGCTTCCACATTTTGTTGGCCTCATAAAAAAGCACAAATGAGGTGAGAAGGTCAAGGCAGGCCGTGGGAGGGGTGACGAGGGGAGGGGGGAGTATAGTATGGGGTGAGGGGAGGGGAGGGGAGAAAAAGAAAGAAAGAAAGGGGAGGGTGATACTCTGAATCTCTTAGGAAATAGTAGTGAGAGGTGATAGAAAGATGTTAGGGAGAAGTGAGAGGTGTTGTGAGGGGAAGTAAGTTAGAGGGAAGATAGAGGAGAGATGAGTGAGAGTTAAAGTGTGTGAGGAAGTAAAAAGACGAGATAAAATGAACGGTAAAGTGTGGAAGAAGTGAGAGAGAGATAGAGTGAGGGAGAAGTAAGGAGTGGGAATGAAATGAGAGGGGTGGTGGAGGCCTGAGAACAGAAGATACACTTGACCTCCTCCTCCTCCTCCTCCTCCTCCTCCTCCTTTAGACTATTAGTGTGTGTTTATTTTTCCTGTTAGTTACGTGTATTTTCCCACCTCCAGTCCCTCCTAAACAGTAAGTAACGAGACCTTCAATTCAGTAGGAAAATAATGTTGTGAATAACCTTAACTCCGACGTACCGTACCGTAATGTAGTTTTGCATCGAATAAAAAGCCTCTTGTAATTCATTATGTAATACCGTATTATATGGTTTCTTATCATGAAACATAATATTGCTGCAAATGGCATATTTATACAAATGTAACTGAACTTGTTTTTCAGATACAACTATTATACAAATGTAACTGAACTTGTTTTTGAGATACAACTATTATACAAATGTAACTGAACTTGTTTTTTGAGATACAAATTACTCCAACTCCTGAAACTGAAAAGATTCGAACCTCCGACTAAAATGGGTTTCTATCCCAGTGTACCAAACCGTGTGTTATTATTACCTCTCTCTCATTACTCATCATTTTCCTGACTGTGTGTAGTTCTGCCATTGTCTTACTCTTACATAATTCCACGAGTGTTCCCATACTTCCCTCCCACTTCCGTTCCCTTAAACCATTCCGTTACTTGACCTTCCCATCGCTAACCTAAGGGAAGGATGAAGACGTAGGGGGGGAGGTAGGGAGGGGATTGAAGGAGGGAGGGAGGGGGGGGAACGGGGGGGATTGAAGGAGGGAGGGAGGTAGGGAGGGAGTGGGGGGGATGGTAAAGGGTGCCATGAAGAGGGAGGGGCTGATTTAATGACTAGTGAAGAGAAAGGAAAGAGCGAGAATACGGAGATTTCAACTCTACCAAAGAGAGTTATCTACTCAGATTTTATTATTGTAAACCCGAGTCTGTTTAGCTGAGGTGTCTTCTGCTCCTTGTAGCATATGAAAAAAAAAATCTTAGAGGAAATAAATATACGATGAATATAAAAGTCGAAATGAATGAAAAAATGGGAAAATGAACTATATATTCAATTATCTTACGTATATATCAGGATAATTATAATATTGATTGATACAAAGGCGAAAAATAAATTTAAAGTACCACTCCATTCTAGCGAGTCGCCAAATAATTTCCTCCTCTCTAGGTAACCCTGCCCTATATACTTCCCTCCCTCTCCCTTTCTTTCACATCACCCATACATACATCTCACTTCAGGTTCACTCACATCTTGCCACACTTCCTTATTGTCTCACACTCTCATTTCCTCTCGTTGGGACTCTCATTCACTCTGTTTCTTCTTTCAAATCACCTTTATTGTATTATCTCTCATTCACTCTGTTTCTTCTTTCAAATCACCTTTATTGTGTATCTCTCATTCACTCAGCTTCTTTCATATCACCTTTATTGTATTATCTCTCATTCACTCTGTTTCTTTCAAATCACCTTTATTGTATATCTCTCATTCACTCTGCTTCTTTTTTCATATCACCTTTATTGTGTATTTCTCATTTGTTCAGTTTCTCTCTAGTTTTTTTACTCTTTAGCTTCCTAATGTCCTTTATTTCTTCATAACTTTATTCTTCTCCTTTATTCCTTTATGTTATATCAGAGACTACATCATTAGGGATACCAACCTTTTTATTTCAGATGCCCATACATTTAACTTCACTCTATGCAATTCAACACTCGTATGTTAAATTGTATCACTGACCATTAAAATTAATATGTAATGCCACTTACCTTTATGTACCATTGATAAGATATATTTCAATTCAGTCTGCAATATGTGGCCTGGACAAACTATATATTCCTATTCAGTCTACATTGAGGATTACGAAAAATTGAGTGTGTAATAAATAATGTCTAACAAGTTATCACGAAATGATGCATTATTTTCTGATATATAATTTGAACGTAAATTATAAGTGAATTTCGGTTGTGAATTGCAAGCGAAAATGTTGAATATTATAATCCAATCTACAATTACCATTTCTTCTTGTATTATTACTCTGTCTAATTTATCGTTTTTGTTGGCTATTGCTAATATTCAAGATGACAGTTATAGGAGATTTTAAGCGTTGTGGTTATCAAATGCAACACGCATCTGAATTTGCAACGAGTATAATGAGTTTAGGAAGTTGCACAGTACACGCTTGTAATGCAATATAAACTTGCAGCATGAGAGTGAGTTGGTGAGGATGTTTGGTTTTGTACCTTCATATTCTGGTATGTACAATATGATGATAAAACACATCACCACTTCAGAGGGCAGTACAAAAATAGTGTAAAATACATTATCGTTTTATAGAATCCCAATCTTCTTATCTGAGAAAAAAAAAAAAACTCTTGATTCTGTGCCCAGTTTGATTCCGTCAATGCTGATAATAGTTTAATTTTCAATTTTTATAGAGATTTACTAAAACTCCTGGAAAACTAAAAAAAAAAACACAGATGCAAACAATGTCGTGTATGATTAATTCGTTTGATGACAATAATGGAAAGGAGAGAGACTGTGAGGGGATAACCTTGAGAGTGAGAGTAAATGAAAGTGAGATAGATATGAGTAGGTGTGGGTGTGGCCATGGGGGAGGGAGGGAGGGGAAGGGGAAGGGGTTGAGGCGGCGTTGACACCTTCTGTACAGTAGCAGGAAGTTATTAGTCTGCTGGGGGGTTGGGGTTTGGGTGGGGTCGGTGGTTTGGTGGGGGGAGATGACCTCATTTCATACGCTAAGTGGTGAAGCGAAGGAAAGAGTTTAGTGGTGGTGGTGGAGGTTAGGAAGGAGGAGGAGGAGAAGGAGATGATTGAGGAGGGACAGGAAAAGGAAGTGGTGATGTGGGAGAGAAGAAGGAGGAGGAGGAGGAGGAGGAGGAGAAGAAGGAGGAGGAGGAGGAGGAGGAAGTGGTGGAGAAGGTGGTGAAGATTTAGAAGTGTTGGGTTTGAAAGTGATGAAGGAAAAAATAGAGAAAAAGTGGAGTTCCCTGGTGCTAGTGAAGAATGCAATTAAAGGAGAGAAGTGGTAAAGAAGAGATGTAAGTACGTGTTGGTATATAAGTATTGGTGGTGATAGTAATGGGTTGGGTTGGGTAAGGTGGTTATTGTATATTGAAAGAGTTGATGGGTGGAGAGATGTACTGGTGGTGATGGTGGTGGTATGGAGGTGGTATGGAGGTGATGGTGGTGGTGGTGGTGGTGGTGGAGAATAGTAAAGGGGTCAAGGATGGTGGTGGTGGTGGTGGTGGTGGTGGTGATGATGATGATGATAGTGGTAGAGCTAGAAACGAGGAGGAAGAGGAGGAGGAGTAGTAAATGTTATGGTGTTAGTGAGAAAGGAATCTTAGGTGTAGTAGTGTGTGTGTGTGTGTGGATTGTTGAACAGGAAAGAATAATAGGGATACGGGTGTGTGGTGTTATAACGTTGGTATGTTTGACAGGAAGAGTAAATGTATTATAGTTGATGAGGGTCTGAGTATTGATGGGACAGTTAAGTTAGTGAAGATGATGACGACGATGAAAAAAGTGGAAGACTCATAGGGTTATAAAGGAAGACACTGTAAACATAAAACTTTCTTACACTTTGGGCTAAAAACGTGATATTATTGTACGTCGTGTAATGTATTGAGTGTTTACAGTAACCGGAAGTAAATTGACGTTACGGAGTGGTGTCATTAAGGCTATTTACGGTTTATTTACAGTGGTATTTACGGTTTCATTGTTGTTGTGTTTGGTGTTGTAAGTTATGGTCACGTTTGAGTTGTGACGGTATTGTGAACTAGAAGTAGTGGTTGTATTATAAGAGGATGTTGGTGTAATAGTAGTTTAGTGAGCTTTTGTTATGGTGAATGAAAGTTGTACATTATCACCCTTATGTTCCTTCGTCTTCAGTCAATTGCCTACACAGGGTCTGACGAAATTTGTGAGAGAGAAGCTCCATAAAAAAATATAATAGTAATAATTATTATTATTATAATAAAATAATAATAATAATAATTATTATTATTATAATAAAATAATAATAATAATTATTATTATTATTATTGTTATTATAATTATTATTATAATTATAATGATACTGTTAATGTTAATGATATATACAAATGAAATATTCCTCCCTGTATATGTATTTTTCAAAAGTCGAGTCATTCCTTCCAAGTATACTGTGACCTCTGACCTCTCATCACCGACCTCATCATGCCCATGTCTCAATCAGCACAGTCACCTTCCATAGTCTGTGGTCCATTGAGGAAACACTGGGAGTAACATTTTCCTTCATTCAGGGTGATGAGTTACGTTGGGGGTTTTCAAAGTGACACATGATTTAAGGGGGTGCTGGAATAGGGGGACAGGCTTGGGGGGAGGAGGGAATAAGTGGATAGTATTTCGAACGTACAGGAAGGTTAGCTCGCACTCATAATAACCTCGCACTCATAATATCCTCGCACTCATAATAACCTCACACTCATAATAACCTCACACTCATAATAACCTCGCACTCATAATAACCTCGCACTCATAATACCCTCGCACTCATAATACCCTCGCACTCATAATAACCTCACACTCATAATAACCTCACACTCATAATAACCTCGCACTCATAATAACCTCGCACTCATATTAACCTCGCACTCATAATAATCTCATACTCATAATAACCTCATCTATTCTGTGTGTGTGAGAAATCATGAATTGCGTCTGTACATTCACTCACTCAGGCCATGGAGCCACCACAAGCATACGTAATTACATTCGTTCCGCCCAATTACTCTACGAAAAAAAAAAAATCGAATCTATAATTACTGAGGCACGAGGGTGATCTCTGTTATCTTCATGCATAAAATTAATAATATCGATGGCGCAATATATATATACTGCATTTACATTAGTACTGTCGAAACTAGGTAGTAATTTCAAGATAACAAATTATAAGCCATGTGATGTGATGTGCCAACGTAGATATTTAATGAGTCCTAATGTAGCGGCAATCTTTATTACCTTGTATACCATTGAACATATCCCAGGTTGGATATAAGAAGTTCATATGCAATGTAATAAATAAATATATAACAGGATAGACAAAAAAAAAAAAAAAAAAAAAAAAAAACTATCATACACACAATCAGTAGTTAGCAGGAGAAAACAAAATCAATCTGATATTCCTTCATCTATTACAACAACAAATTCACTTCTGTTGCCTCATAATTATGGAATGTAAGCTTAACGCCATTTCCTGCGGCTTCATTTCATCACTTGCACTTGTAAATGTTTAACTTTATATTCACTTTATCATAGAAAACTCCGAAGATGTTACTTATTGTATCATTCCATCTTCAATTATTGTTTAATTATTGTTTAACACGGAAAATGAGAGCATATTAATGTATAATATTTTTACATCTCCATTTTCCTACAAAAAATGTGTACCATTACGTCCTTAACACTAGAGGAAGCTGTATTTACATAACACACATTAAACTTAAACATTAGTAAAAGTCACACTAACCTCAGCACTCACGCCTCTACAACCACAAACCCACACAGCCAGCATCCCAACACGTACACACACACAACCTCAAAAGCACACACACCACACGCTCATTGTAACGCAATATTTTCCTCACCTCACCTCACTGACTGTCTACCACTGCTTCTACCTACCACTACCATCACCTAACTCCTTCACCACTACCACTACCACTACTGCCCTTCATTACTACTCCCTATCACTTCTACTCTACACACTACCACCACTACACACTACTACCACCACTACACACTACTACCACCACTACAACCTCTACTCTACACCACTACACACTACCTCTTCACTACACACCACCACTACCACCACCACTCCTCTACCACATCTACTCCACCCCCATCTACTCCACCCCCATCAACTCCACCCAGCACCCAGTCTCTACCCACCCACGCCCACTCTGCCCACCCACTTCCCTTTAAGACCATTTCCGTCCACACCCTCATTCCCAGCCAGTGAAGTCACCCATGGTATATCCGACCTCTACTCCTCACCTCTCTCTCTCTCTCTCTCTCTCTCTCTCTCTCTCTCTCTCTCTCTCTCTCTCTCTTTATCTATCTATCTATCTATCTATCTATCTATCTATCTATCTATCTATCTATTTATCTATCTATCTATCTATCTATCTATCTATCTATCTATCTATCTATCTATCTATCTATCTATCTATCTATCTATCTATCTATCTATCTATCTATCTATCTATCTATCTATCTATCTATCTATCTATCTCTCCAATTCTTGTTTGTTCTCCTTCCATGTTTCAATTTCAATTTAATTTCAATTTCAATTAAAGCTGTATACGACTAATTAGATAATGTACAGTAACTATATGAAGTATTCTTACCCTGATTTTCCACCATTAATATTAATAATTATGCATTATATTATGTGACAAAGGGAGACAACACTTTTACTTTTGAGTTCAGAGTAACAACCTCAACACTCAGACATTATAACTCAATATTTATAAAGCTCTTGATATTAATTCATTCCACTTGGTCTTTGTGAGTGACCAGGGATGTAATTACCTTGACCTTTTCTCCCCCTCAGGTGTATTCATTAATTAATAAGCAGGTGAGCATTAATTAAGGCCTCTGTGATCGTTTAGAAGGAGGTTTGGTGGCTTCTGATTCCTCCTGACTATGCCACGAAACAAGCCCCTTTCATATAGATGGTGTTTCGTATCAATATTTGAAGGACTCGCTAACCTTCGATTTTCTCACTGCACCACGGGGGTTCCTTAAGGGGAGAGTATATTTTCGGTACATTAGGGAGCCTTGATTCCTCCAAAGTATGCCAGGAAACAGGACCAGACGAACAAAACTAATGGTCAACTGTTGCTGGGAATAGTTAGGAGGCATCATTATCTCCAAAATTACCCAAACTGTACCCTCCCCTTAAGATGAGGAGCATTGTCTGGTTTGTTTTGATTCCTCTCGGTTGATGGTGAAAGGGAACATACACTGAGGCGATGAAGGTGATGTGAAGGATAAGTACCGTAAGGGGTAATATATTATACGGTGTTGGTAAATCTCTTAGAGCAGCTGATTCCTTCAAGCGCTTGCACACACTCACTCACTCACTCACTCACTCGGTCGCACACATTGACTCACTCACTCACACACACACTCACACACTCACTCACTCACTCAACACACACACACACACACACACACACTTACTCAACACACACACACATTTACTCAACACACACAATCACACACACACACACACGTTTTCTCTCCTTCCCAGACAAACAAACATATCCTCCCTCCCTCCCAGCAGACAAGACAACACAACACAAGTCGAACCCAACACAAAACTCAATTGTATGTACACACGCCCATCCACCCCGCCCACCCCGCCCCCACAGACCACGGTGTATGGGTGAGGGAGGAAGGGGGGGAAGGAAACGCCAACCTAACCTACTATTACTACCCCTTAGAGGGACTTCCACACCATCTCATTACTATTCACCCGGCCCTGATAATTGTAGGCCATTCGTTGAACAATCTTGTCATTAGTTTCTATTGTTGTTGGTGCATTTGTAGTTGTAATTTTGCTCTCCAAGTTCCGCAAAAGACTTTCGCATGCCTGCAGAAAGTGCCAGGCCGAAGTGAACACCAGAAATGTTACAACAACGTCAAGCGTGTGTAAGAGGTAAATCAAATGTTACTTGGAGCAATATGGCACACGACGTATGAAGCAAAATAAGTTAGTTAACTCTGCTAGATAACGCCAACAGAAATATCTAGTTTCATATCCCCAATATTCAAGGTTACCCTGTGCGAGAATACTTGTTTTAGCTTTCGTACAATATATAATCCTCGTTCGCCTGACAATTCACGAAGGATTTTGTGTGACATATGACCTGATTTGTCTAGTCTCGTGGCTTGGCCCCAGCCAGTCGCGTCGTCCCTCCAGTTATATAAATCTGACTAATGTATCGACGGCACTGTGACGATGTGCATATTAATCGGTGTATTTGTGTGCCGGGCCCGACTGTCCTGAAATATAACATGGGGTGGAGGGAGAAGGGGAGGGGGAGGGAGGGAGGAAGGAAGGGCAGTACAGG
This sequence comes from Petrolisthes manimaculis, assembly GCA_034508575.1. Classification (NCBI taxonomy): domain Eukaryota; kingdom Metazoa; phylum Arthropoda; class Malacostraca; order Decapoda; family Porcellanidae; genus Petrolisthes; species Petrolisthes manimaculis. The sequence continues at coordinate 80,839 of JAWZYT010001349.1, read as the reverse complement.
GGTAGAGCGCGTGGGTAGCAGACTGGAGGAAGGACAGAGCAGGGCAGGGCAGGGGATAGGGTGGTAGAGGAAGAGGAAGGACAGGGTAGGCAGGGGGTAGAGGAGGTAGAGGAGGAAGGGAAGGGGTGGGTTAGGGTGCAGGGGAAGCAGACTGGAGGAAGGGCGGGGCTAAGTTTGGGAAGGAAAGCTGGAGTCACGTATGTAGGTCGAAGAAGGGCACCAAGATCAATAGGTCAAACGAAGAATTACAGATAAGAGGGAAAGTGCACGAATTAAGGAAGAAAACAGTTTAGGAGAGTGGTGGGGCGAGACAGGAGCAATTTAGGCAAGGGTAGGAGGAGGAGGAGGAGGAGGAGGAGGAGGAGGAGGAGAAGGAGGAGGAGGAGGAGGAGGAGGAGGAGGAGGAGGAGGAGAATAAAGAAAGGGCAGGTCAGGGCAGGGTAGATAGGGAGTGTGAGTGGCTGGATAAATATAGGAAAAAGTTTGGTACGGGGAACAAGAGCATTATTTATAATGTCGTGACGAGTCTGTTTGTTGTTGGACTATTTTTTTGTTTTTGTTTTTTGTATGTGTGTATTATGCGTGTTTTAAAATGTAAATGCGTACAGGTTTTAATGTTATGTTAATTGCTTTTCAAGACAACATTAAAATATAAAATACAGGTTCATGTAATGTTGCTGAGGTAAGGAAAGATTAGCATGAAGTAATTAGAATGTAATGACTGCAAGGTGTACCGAGCACAGGTATAACATGGAAGGAAATAATTGTGTTTGTATGTGTGTGTACGTTTTTGTGTGTGTGTTTTTTCGTGTGTATGTGTGTGTGAGAGAGATGAATAGATAGAGAGAGAGAGAGAGAGAGAGAGAGAGAGAGAGAGAGAGAGAGAGAGAGAGAGTGTGTGTGTGTATGTATGTATGTATGTATATGTGTGTGTGTGTACGTGTTTTTCTTATGTGTGTGTATGTATTTGACTTTCCCTTACGTACGTGTAACCCTTATAAAGTCACAATATCGTCTGTTGTGTGTGTGTGTGTGTGTGTGTGTGTGGCGTGGATAGCAGGCTGTGTCCGTCTCAGGTGTGTCAGCCGGCCGTCAGGTAAGCTTAATTAAGGTGGTGAGAGGCTGAGAGCTACACGATGACTGACTTGGGAATGAAGAGCTCTCAGGATACAATCACTCTGGTACGAGCGGCCTCCGTAACAAGGCATTTACTACCTGCTGCTGCCACACTAATTAATTTATTTCAAGGGTCTCATTTTGTAATATATTAACTTGAAAAGATTGGAATTAGTATAAAATATTGCTTATATATTATAATTATTATAAATAGATTTTGGAAAGGTGAAAAATGTTTTAATTGTACTTTGACGTTAGAAGGTTTAGAGGCAAATGTTGTAAAGGGTTTAATGTTTATTTATAAATGATATGTGTGCAAATGATGTGTGTGTAAATGATGTATGTAAATTATGTGTGTGTAAATAATGTATGTGTAAAATTATTAATATTCCTTCTAACTTTTCACGAGAGAGAGAGAGAGAGAGAGAGAGAGAGAGAGAGAGAGAGAGAGAGAGAGAGGGAGTGCAGCATCAAAACTTAAAACCTTCATTAGATACTTTTGCTTACACTGTCTGTCTGTTTGTCTGTCTGTCTGTCTGCCATAATCAGTCTACGAGTAATAAAAATAATTAACTTGAATCAACATTCAGCGTTTCCGTCACATCTTCATCAAATAGTCACAAACGTCACTTAATTAATTCAGACTGTATGTTGTAATGTCTGTATATTATGTAACATTATAAAATATGTATTCTTCATTCAACTGTAGATAATATTATATATATATATATATATATATATATATATATATATATATATATATATATATATATATATATATATATATATATATATATATATATATATAAATATATATCTCAGCTTGTTAAAAAAACAAAATAGAAATCTTATTAGACATGCTGGTATTGTTGAGAGAGAGAGAGAGAGAGAGAGAGAGAGAGAGAGTGAGATAGAACCATTATCGACGGGAACTCAGGTAACGCAAGCCCCGATCTCTCTCTCTCTCTCTCTCTCTCTCTCTCTCTCTCTCTCTCTCTCTCTCTCTCTCTGTAGTTGTGATGTCTGTCTGTCTGTCATGTACTGAATTATACACTACACATGTGACAGCTTCGTTAACAAGGTGTTCGCTGGACTGCACTCAGTAACTACCTATTTTTATTTTTGCTCTGTAATATTATTGGCACAGAGTCACATACATACATACATACATGCTGTAAACATAATGGCACATACATACATACATACATACATACATACATACATACATACATACATACATACATACATGCTGTAAACATAATGGCACAGAGTCACATACATACATACATACATACATACATACTTGTTCTCTCCAATGTTCACACACAGATTCACAAAAATAAAACTATCTATGTGGTTCGATATGGCCACTTGATTCATTTTTTCCCACACGACTGCTGCCTCTGACGTGTCCCTCAACTCGTTATAAACCTCAGCCACTGTCATAACACATTATTGTTGTTACTAGACCATAAACTCGTGCTACGCACGGTACGATATTTTTTCCTTCCCAGCGGTGGAATGTAAACAAACCGAGTGGGTTGCCAGGCGTACGATAAAGGTGAAGTATGTGTAATTAAGTAATTAGTGGGTGTTTTTTTGTGATGAAAATGTCTTCTGTCCCCCCTCACTGTCACACTTTCCGTGTGTGAATTCCTGGCGCTGTAGGTGGTCACATGACAATTTGTATAACATGACAGACAAACAGAGTCTCTTCATTTAGATATACAGTATAGATTTGATGCACCTGTCTCTCTCTCTCTCACTCTCTTTTTTTCTCTCTCTGTCTGTATCTCTCTCTCTCTTTTTCTCTCTCTCTCTCTCCATCTCAACGTAAATGTAAGATAGCCACGCCCAGCGATTATCCCGCCCCACCGACATCAAGCCCAACACTCTGATTGACGATTAAACCAGGCGTCAGTAGTATTAGTGGGGGTCGACCTGAGGAGTGGGGGGGGGGGGGGGGGAGGTGGAAGCAAGGACCCCTCCAATCCCTCTCTCTCTCTTTTTTTATCAATCTCTCCTTTAATTCGTCCCTCCTTTCCCTAGATGTCTCTTCACTCCTTCCCTCACATCTCTCCTCACTCCTTTCCCCACATCTCTCATCACTCCTTTCCCCACATCTCTCCTCACTCCTTTCCCCACATCTCTCCTCCCTCCTTCCCCCACATCTCTCCTCCCCCCACATCTCTCCTCCCTCCTTCCCCCACACCTCTCCTCCCTCCTTCCCCCACATCTCTCCTCCCTCCTTCCCCCACATCTCTCCTCCCTCCTTCCCCCACATCTTTCCTCACTCCTTCCCCCACATCTCTCCTCACTCCTTCCCCCACATTTCTCCTCCCTCCTTCCCCCACATCTCTCCTCACTCCTTCCCCCACATCTCTCCTCCACCGATCACAAGGAAGGGTAAGATGGTAGAGGAGTGAGGGAATGGACTGGGAGGCAAGAGGGGTGCCGCTGAGAGTGAAAGCCCTACTGGAGTCACCACCCCTCACCCCTAGCGTTGGCAACACTGTTTGGACCACCGCCAGCGTTACCAGTACTTCAGAGAATCGATAATGAAGTGGGAAGGGGAGGGGGACGAGTTGAAGGGTTGTGGAAGACAGGAGCAATTGACATACAGGTAACAGAGAAGGGGGATGCGGTCGTAAGGGGAGAGAGAGAGGGACACTTTTAGTAGAGACAAGTACATTAGTTAGTTTTAGAGAAGTGTTGCGTAGACAGAGGTGGGGAGATGTGGAAAGAGGAGTAGGGGACGAGAGGACCGGAAAGAGGAGTAAGGGACGAGAGGACTGTGTGGTCAGGCCAAGCCACAGACACACACTTGCATTGGTAACCTGACACAACCTTGGTTTATTGTGAAGCTTGTTGCTCTCCTTCCCTTGCTCCGTCTTGCCGTACCCTGCCCTATTTTCCCATTCTCAATTTTGCCCTATTCTGCCCTATCCTATTTTTCCCATGCTCAATTTTTGTTCTATCCTATTCTGCCTTTCCCTAATCTGTCCTACTTTTTGTTCTGTCCTATCCAAATTTTTCCCATGCTCAATTTTGTCCTATCCTAATCTGACCTTCCCTAATCTGTCCTAGTTTTTTCTGTCCAATCCTATTTTTACCTGCCCAATTCAGTTTCCCAAAGAAGTGATGACATAGCAACCAAATCTTCCTTCCTTCTCCATGACTACTATCTTTATCTGGCAACACTACACAGTAACACCAGGTTCATCTTGCCATCACCAACCAGGCTGCATGGCAACAACTTATATCGCCTCACGGTCAGCTCACATGTCAACCACTAAGAAACCACAAACACAATTAATCATCATCTCTTGTACTCGTCTTCACCAACACGTATACGCAGCAAATAATAGGACCTTCAACAATACGTATATCCTTCCCAGCAAATAATAGCAAATAACTTTAGTCGTACAACTCTTTATTTTTTTTTTTTTTTTTTTTTAATTTTTCAATTTAATAATGCTTCTGATAATTTGGTCAGTATTGTCAGCTCTCTTTCAACCCATATACTTTATTTCTCGATAACTGTTCTGTAATAGCTTCGTCTGCCCATATTATCATTATTTACTTTCTTCCTTCCTACTATGTTTTCCTGCTTTTCCTTCCTCCTTATATATGTCCCTCCTTATCTTTGTCCCTCCCCATCCCTCCTTACCTCTCTCCCTCCCCATCCCTCACCTCTGTCCCTCCCCATCCCTCTTTACCTCTTTCCCTCCCCATCCCTCTTTACCCCTGTCTCTCCCCTTCCTCTTTCCCACCCCTTCCTTCCCCTTTCTCTCATTATTTTCCAGCTGTCACTCCTTCCCCACCGTGACCAGTTTCCAGGCAGAGTCATCTACGTAAACACACCGTGGGAAAACCGGAAAGATTACGGTTTATCATTTTCACAACTCCGGTACTTTTTGTCATGAATTACTAAGTAGTATAAATTACACTAGGATGACCGTGTGTGTGTGTGTGTGTGTGTGTGTGTGTGTGTGAAGGGGAATATGTTGTAATGATGGTATGTCATTTTCACTCTCTTAATAAATATGACCTTGGCTCCTTCATCTCGTTTCTTATGTCGTGTTTCAAGAGATATAAATATTAATATATATATAATGTAAATCGAGACACATTACGTCAACACTTACACAACCACCAGGTAAATAAAAAATTATTCTTTCCTCTCACCAATCACTAAGGGGGTGCGGGAGTAGGGGACAGGCTTGGAGGGGTTTGGGGTGTGTGGGATTAGGGGGACAGGCTTGGGGTAGTTAGAAAGCCTGTCCCCTATTACCGTACCTCCAAAGCCTGTCTCCTTACTCCCACAGCCCCCAAGCCAAGCCAAGCCTATCCCCCTACTCCTGCACCCCCTTAACCCCCCCCCCCCAAGCCTGTCCCCCTATTCCCGCACCCCCTTAAGATTTGATATCGACCAGAAGAAAAACTGTTACAATACTAATTTTGCCAGATAGAAAAAAAAATTGCACTTTATTATTATGATGTTGATAAAGAGTATAACGTGAGGAAAATATATTATGCTGTATGTTCTGTGTGTTAATGAACCTTGTGTGGCCGATGAGCGTGAATTATATACCGTATATATATATTTTAACTAACTAATCAGACGTGTTTGAAGCTGGTTTTATACGGGTGAAATATGGTGATGGAGTGAATTATGGTAATGAGGTTAACGAAGTGACTGACACACACACGAGATGAGGTTAATGAGTGAGTAAGTGATGATAGTGAGTGAGTGAGTGAGTGATATGGGACGTCAAGTAATGAGTAAGTAATGGTAATGAGTGAGTGAGATAGTGAGTAAGTGAGTGAGTGAGGCTATGGGACGTCAAGTAATGAGTAAGTAATGATAATGAGTGAGTGAGATAGTGAGTAAGTGAGTGAGTGAGGCTATGGGACGTCAAATAATGAGTAACGTTAAGTGATGATAATGAGTGAGTGAGTGAGTGAGTGAGGCTATGGGACGTCAAGTAAAAACAAATGAGGTGGGATTAATGTGTTACTCACCAAATGTGGGCTTGTGTATGAGTATGACTTACTATATTTTAGAAACATTATATATAACCAATGAGTTGTATTTATAAAGTTAGTAATTTGCGATAATCCTGCTCTTAGATTTCTTATACTTTCATAATATATAATCTTCGTATTTATCAACCCAGCTATTTGGGAAGTAACGTGCCCGAACCACCAGTGTCTCTCCCAAGCTGAGACTGAGAGGAGGAAGGAGGGAGAGGCTGAGAAAGATTAGAAAGGGGAGGAATTATTGGCAAGTGAATGATGCAACGAAAGTGGCTGGTACTGTAGAAGGGAGACAGACAGACAGACAGACAGTGACTCGACGTGCTGCCTGACTATGAAAGGGAAGGGAAGGGAAGGGAAGGGAAGGGCAGGGGGAGAAAGCCAGGAAGAGTGGATGATGGGTCGCCGGGTGAGGGGAGGCAAGGGAGGTGGAGGTGGAGGTGGAGGCAAGTTGAGATGAGGTACAGGGGAGGGAGGGAGGGAGGGGAAGGTAAGGTAGGTGGAATGACTAATAAGTGTGGAAGGCTAGGTACTCGTAAGAGGTGAAGGCGAAAGTGGGATGAGATGAGGTAATAGTGACTTGTGGGAACTCAGAGATAAAGAAATCAATGATGCCTCAATAAGCATTAGGCAATATAATAATAATAATAATAATAATAATAATAATAATGATAATAATGATAAATAATAATGATAAATAATAATGATAATAATAATAATAATAATAATAATAATAATAATAATAAAGCATGTATTCAAGATGGGAAGTGCAATCCAGTTTTGGTAGATTAGAGTTTCTTGATTCCTCCAAAAATAATAGTTGCCTGTTGCTTAGAATAGTTTGAAGGAATCAGTTGTTCCAGGTTTACCAACACTGCATATATTTCCCCCTCAATGGTTGGTACAGAGAGGTACTAAAATTAAATATTAAACTCGACCTTGTGTTGTCGATCTATAGATATGATCTTCTTCTCTGCATGAATAAAATGAATCGAACGAAATTATAACACAATCATAACAATTTGCCATTCATTTCTCATTCATTTATAATCAGCTTACACATGGTGGTAAAACACAGGGTGGATTATACTATACAAACGTTGACTCATCTCCCAACACACAATAATTATTCTGTCGCACGTCAACTTAAAAAAAATTTCTACTGTTGGCTCGTATTTTCCGTAAATTGGTATAAGAAGTTGTGGGTCACCCTTTGAAGACTGTGGTTGCTTGGCTTTTTTCTCGTTCATTACTATTGTCACGTATAGAATCACTTAATAGTTTAGTAGGTGCATTTCAGTATGACACTCAGGAACACAACAACTTATATGTACTTCACTTTCCTTAATGGATTGGACGATGTTAATTTCAATATGATCATAGTATTACGAGGGGTGTAACCAATTATGATGTGTTCTCTCCACTGTTGTTCATGATAACTTTTTCACGATATTCATTGAACTTCACAAAAGATACTATAATTTATAAGATAACTTTTCACGATATTCATAGTACTCCACCAAATAATAATATAAATTTTTAAGATAGTAATTTCACGCTCATCATTGAACACGTAACACGATATTAATGTGCCAAATGTACACTCGTTAGTAATCAAAGTCCTTCACCAGTATATATTATTTGTTACTCCAATCTGGGCACCTACCTGATGAGGAGGAGGGAAGAGAGGCAAGGGACCCACCACACGGGAGAGGAACTAAAGTAAATGTGAACTCTGTGCCAGAACAACACACCGCCTTATATACCTCCACACCAGAGACTCCTCCAGGAACCTGTCTGGGACCTTCCTTGTTTGATTTTTTACTATACACTTTTAATTTTGTGTTTAAGTTGACGTTTCACTTATCAAAACTCTTACATTTTTTCATTATCCTGCTTTGTATATTAAGTTTAAAAGTGTATGTTTATTTCTAAGGGGTTTTATTGTAGATGTTATAATATTTTTTTATTGTGAGTCTAGCGATGCGAGTCGACCCAAGCTCATCTTCACTCCCAGGCTCATCCTTGCTAACCCATTGGTTGGAAAGTTATGACGTCACGGCGCATCCTTGGTCCTTGATTGGCTGGTATGCTATGACGTCATACTTTTAGCCCCTCCTTCGATGAAAGTGAAATTTGTATTGTTGTTGCTACCATGTTACCGGGTATTTATTTTTATGTATAATTCAGATTGAAGTGTGTCGAATTGTACTTATAGTAACCAGATGATCAAGTACAGATTGGGGTGATATAATGTGCTAAAGAATAAGAAAGAATGAACGAAAGGGAGAGTCTGGAACGTTGAAGCTTCTCAGATCTTCGTTCATTCAGTCAGCCTTGTCCCCCCCCCTCCCCACTACCCCACACTACCCCTTCCTCGCTGTCTCACCCCCAACTATTCATTCTTCCATCTCCCGCTCCTCCTCCTCCTCCTCCCGCTCCTCCTCCTCCTCCTCCTCCTCCTCCTCCTCCTCCTCCTCAGCTACGGTACCTCTTTCCCCTCCAGCACTTGCCTTCCTGTCAGACCTTCCTCCCTTCCTTTTTAATCCACTGTTTGTGTGTGTGTGTGTGTAGGTGTAGGTGTGTGTGTATCTCTCTCTCTCTCTTGTCTCCCGCACAACATCACCACCATCTCCGTAATCGTAATTTACACACAACAAGTGACCAAAAAAATTATCTCAGAATATTAATACGAGACCCGAAAATATATCTAGGCTACAGAGAACCATGCACTGCTGTATTTATTTAATGGATGTTCGTTCACTTTCGGATCTTGTTTTCAATCACAGTCAGTCATCCTTATTACTTTTACAATCCCCTCCTTCCCTTGTTTTTATCTACCAGGAATTATCTTTATCTCTGCGTATCATTTGATTTCTGTGTTCACCAAGAGTTATAATATTTTTTTGTAATTAGTTTCGATATCTTTCAAAACCATAACCGCTCTAAGAAATACAAATAATTCGTGTAACAAACTACATCATACATTGTCACTGTATGTGATTTTCACTAAACCACATGAATTTCATAATGTGATCAATACAAACAGATAACAAATATATATGTATAGATTAATCAAAACAAAACCTGTAACAAATCGACCTCAAAGTATAATATTATTCAAAGTAAACCACACCAACTTGGGGCTTCACAATGTATATAATAAGGGATGATAATATATGTATGTACGAGTCTGAAGTGGACGGACGCACAGGGAAATGGAAGGAGTGATATTAATTATGCAGCGAAATGAAGGGGAGGGCGTAATTAGGGGCTCAGGAATAACGGGGCAAAGGCGAGGAAACTGTAATATGGAAGAAAAAAAGTGTGAGCGCAGGGGATGGACTCAAAGGCTTGTCTCCCTTCTGAATATTTAATTAATTAATGGGTGCATGGGTGGGTGACGGTGAGGTTTGTGTGTGTGTGTGTGGTGACAGGAGAGTTAGCCTAGCCTAGTCAGGGGTAGGAAGAATTTAGGGAGAGACAAACAGAGAGATAAAGAGAGATGTAGACAATAAATATATAGAGAGAGTTAGGAGTAGGAAGAATTTAGGGAGAGACAAACATAGATAAACAGAGAGACAAAGAGAGAATGTAGACAATAAAGATAGACAAAGACAGGGAGAAACAGGAAGTGAGACAGGACAGACAGATGACAAGACAGACAGAAACAAACAGAGGTAGAGAGACGTAGACAGACAGACAGACAGGGACAGAGAGAGAGGTTATATGAGAGTGTAAAGTGTGAAGATGCTAAGGTGTTAGTGTCTAGGAAAGGTCAAGGCAAAGGACCTGGGTTATGGGGAAAGGAAAAAATTAACATATGTGTGGGTAGGGGGCGAGGAAAGAATGTGGAAGGTATTTTGTACATGACGTAAGATTATGACCATAGAACACCCCTCGAAACTTTACTATAATAATATCATAAGAGTCACAAGCTGCTCATAGTGTACCTACATACAGTCCGAGGTTGAGGCATAAAAAAGATAATTTATAAGATACTGTATGATGAGTGGTTTGTGTCCATTGTCAATATTATATGATTATCACTTATTCTGGATACATTTCTCAGGTTTGTGTAAAATGTAACTGTAAAATTCGTCAAACTTTGGTCGCTGATTCATGGGTGATATTTACACATATATAGACTTACCTGGTAAAATATTAAACTATACATTAGATTATTATGAGAGAGAGAGAGAGAGAGAGAGAGAGAGAGAGAGAGAGAGAGAGAGAGAGAGAGAGGAGAGAGAGAGTAGAGAGAGAGAGAGAGAGAGAGAGAGAGAGAGAGAGAGAGAGAGAGAGAGAGAGAGAGAGAGAGAGAGAGAGAGAGAGAGAGAGAGAGCTCACTATCAGTTTTCTCCCTACACATGTTAATTACAAGCCTGTATATCTGATCCACGTGTGTGTGTGTGTGTGTGTGTGTGTGTGTGTGTGTATGTGTATGTGTATGTGTGTGTGTGTACTATTAGAACCCAACATCAAATACCATCCCAATGTATGTATTGCTTTGCTGAATATGAATTGCAATATGGATGGTTGTGGCATTGGACCGTGAAAAGCTGTTCAGTTTGAATGTTTATCGAACAGGTACAGAGTGTGTTATAAAATGTTCCTGGGAATCAGAGGTTTATGATTATTTATCTGTTTCGTGGCATAGTTTGGAGGAACCAGAGACCCTTCCAATTCCCCAACAAGAAAACCCTTCCCTTAACATGTGTCCTTCTATGATGATAGTTAAAGATTTTTATCTCTGTAGGTGTTGTTGTTATTGTTAGTAATCTTCACCAAAAACATCAACAACAACAAGGAATGTATACAGTACCGGTTCATAGTTTTTATGTCCTGAGTAAATCCGCTTTTAAGTAAGATTTAAGTAAGTAAGCATTGCAGGAGAACACATACACAGAACCAGTTTTGAAAAGTTGTCTTAAGGACCCTGTGATCGTGTATAAAATTGGAGACTTTTGATTCTCCTGACCATGCACGAAACAAGCTCCTTCCCTATAGGTGGTATTTCGTGGCTATATTTGAAGGACTCGTTTTTCTCCAACTTTTAGACTACATCACAGGGTCCTTAAAGGTGATTTTGCCGAGTGTTTGTGGTCTTAGGATCTGAGTTCAGTCATTTAGGACAGTCGTTAAGGGGATCATTCTTTTTAGAGAGGTGCAGCTTGGCTCATATAGATTCATTCCTTGCCACCCTCTGACTCTTCTGTATCTCCTTGTGCAATTTGTCTTTCAGTTTGGTGGTGGACAGTGGTGTGTGTCTGGGAGGGGACTGGGCAAGAGGATTGGGAGAATGATAAATTGGAATTATTATCAGTGGGATATTCCTAACGTGTGTGTGTGTGTGTGTGTGTGTGTTGTGTGTGTGTGTGTGTGTGTGTGTGTGTGTGTGTGTGTGTGTGTGTGTGTGTGTGTGTGTGTTGCCTTAAAGATGTGATATTTCTTACGTGTGTGTGTGTATGTTGGATTAAAGGTGTCATATTCCTTACGTGATATACCTTACGTGTGTGTGTGTGTGTGTGTGTTGCCATAAAGATGTGATTAGATGATATTTAAAGCATGTCACTATTTCCTAAAATTATGAATAGAGCAAAAAGCAAAGAGCATACCAGTCCTAATATTCAACCTCACTATCAACTTTTGTTTAATGAGAAAAAAAAAAAAAAAAAAACATCATTTATAATTATAATCCTGGGAAATTAATTAAATGACCAACACATCTCAAATCACCATACAAATGATATTCCTTTAAGGCACCGGTTATCAAGAGAGGTTCTAATTATTTCACCGTTCAGTTATAATGAAATGATTAGCATAGGATTAATTAGTGGCGCCTCCGAAACACGTGTGGGTGTGAGTGTCATTGTGTGTGGATACCGAGGGAAAAAATAGACGACAATTTAGTGTAAAAAATAAGCTTAATTTACCGACAATTTAGTATCAAGAATAAGCTAGATTTTGCCGAGGAATAAATGTACGACAGTTCAGTATCAAGAATAAGCTTAATTCTACCGATAAATAAATATGCAACAATTCAATGTCAAGAAAGAGCTTAATTTTGACGAGGAAATAAGCAATGAATGTTACTATGGATGAAAAATACTAACCTTAACCAAGCATTATGGAATAGGAAGTAAATTATAAGTGTATGGTGAAAAAAAAGATGCTATATATTTTTGCCATTATTTTTATCAGTGCAAAGTAAACAGTTAATGCGTTTAGAGTTCTGTTTTGTCTTTGTTTTGGATGGTGTGTAAACTTACTTAAAGATAAATTCTTTTGTTGGGTGAATTATGTTGGTTCTTAGTGAATTTGGGTCTCGTTTCGGCTCTCGTTTCGGCTCGTTTATCATCCATTTAGTAAGTCATCGTTGCTCATTACGTTCGTTTACTTTATTAATGGATAATGTGTCATCACGTATGCTCTCTCAGGTTAGAAAACTAAAAGAATACAAAAATATATTAGCAGCCAACGCGGGATTTGGATTTATTAACACACACAGTCACACACACACACACACACACACACACACATACATATTCGCTCACTCACACACACACACACATATATATTCACTCACTCACATTTCTATACTCCTCCTTCTCCAACAACACCCATTAACTATCTCTCTCTCCCTCCCTTTCTCGCTCCCATTCCCCTCTCCTTCCCCCTCCCCTTTCTCGCTCCCACTCCCTCTCCCCCTCCCTTACACGCTCCCACTCCCCATGCACCACCACCCCCACTCTCACCCCCACCACCCCCACCCCCACCACCACGAATATGTCCTTGCATACGAAACTATATAATTATTTTCTACGTGTCCTACCAAACACGCTGCTTCAGGCCTATACCTACCCTATTTTCAAAGTGGAATAAGTGATAGGCCTCACTGACTACGCCGCCCGTCAATCAACATCAAAGGTATAACGACCAGAGAGAGAGAGAGAGAGAGAGAGAGAGAGAGAAGTGGGAGGGTGGAGGCAGGACAGAGGTTTTTGTGGGTGGAGAAGAATGAGGGAGGGAGGGGAATGGAATGGAAGGGAAGGGAAGATAAGAAAAGAACACTTTCACCAGCCAGCACCCCCTTCCACCCCCCCACCCCCCAATCCCCCCACATCTCATTACTCTAACCCCTTTAATGGTGGTATGTGTTGCCCACCTCTCCCCTCCCTCCCTCACTCCCTTACTCCCTCCCTCACTCCCTCCCTCCCTTACTCTTCTCGCTTCATCCTTCCACCAGCACTTAACGAAACTCAACCTGTTATTCCCTTCACTGATTTTTTTTTTTTTTTCACTTTCATCACACATTACTCTTCATCCAATATCTCATTTTTTCCTCCCTTCACTGATACATATATTTTGGTAGAAAGTGGTATACGTGTTTTTCTAACTTTACTGTAGAAATTCTCGTATAAATCCTGCATAACTACTGTATTTATGTCATGTTTGTTTTTCCATACTACGTGATATCTCTTAAAGTTCCTGCGAGCTACTAGTGGAGGGAATATAGTGACTTCCCATTAGCACCGTCGCCTGTTGTTTCATATACTCATCATTATCCACCATTCCACCATCTTCTTCCTTGCTTGCTCGCTCATCAAACAGCAGCAGCAGCAGCATCAACTCAGCAACACTCCAATAGCACGGGACTTGTCTGTGTCATGAGCCTCGTAAAGAAAATCCCTCACCAAAACGCAGAGGAAATAGCCGGGGTGTGATCATAGTTAACTGCAGACGCCACGTGAGGAGCTCCCATAATGGACAACATATATCATCTGCACTTTCACACCAGAGGCTGCCCCAAAAGGAAGGAGGAAGGAATGAAGGAAGGAATGAAGGAGTATTGGAGATTGCAGCGAGGTGGGGAAACTAATTCAAACCCCATTGGGACGATAGAGTGCATGGAGAGTTGGGAAGGATCGAGAGCAGTGTTGATGGGTTTAGGGATGATGATGGTGATGGGTTTAGGGATGATGATGATGATGGGTTTAGGGATGATGATGATGATGGGTTTAGGGATGGTGATGGTGATGATGATGATGGGTTGAGGTGAAGCAGCCACACACACGAAAACTCTGTCATTTTACTTGCCCAACTTGTGCCAAGGTATGATCCACATTGTAGGATTACTAGTAAACTCCTCGTAAGCTTCGTAGACTCGTGAACGGAAGCTCCAATAAGATTTACTATTTATGTGTCCAATAAGATTTAAATGCCACTTTTCCATCCTTTAATTGTGTTAGTCCCTACGAAGAATATACTGTTGCAAAAGTTGACATAAAACTCCATGACCTTTAAAGTACATAAATAAACACGTACATACCTGAACATTCTGTCTTGCCTGTTATACTCTCTGCATTAGTAAGCAACATGTGTACATTTTGCATATGTTTAGAAAGCTTCTTCGTCTTTCTCTTCTCTCCAAAATAATGATGCTGAGAGGGTCAACCAAAATTTCTCTCGCTTATCTGTGACTGTTATTTTATTTTTCATTATTATTATCATCATCATTATCATCATTCCTCTTTTATCTTTCACTCATATTTCATTCATCATTATCATCATTCCTCTCATCTCTGACTCTTTTTTTCATATTTTTTTTCATTCATCATTATCATCATTCCTCTCATTTCTGACTCTTTTTTTCATATTTTTTTTTTCATTCATCATTATCATCATTCCTCTCTTATCTCTGACTCTTTTTATCATCTTTTTTTTTCATTCATCATTATCACCATTCCTCTCGTATCTCTGACTCTCATATTATTCATCAGCATCAAAAATTAATTCCTGACTTGTTATGAATATTTCTTTTCCACTTGACACAACTTGACTGAGAAGAGTGAAATAATTCGGATCTTCTCAGTACAATATAAACAATGATTCAGTCAGTCAAGGGATTAATTAAGGGGGGGTGAGAGTAGGGGGGCAGGCTTGGGGGGGACTACGGGGGGGGGGGGGGTGCGGGAATAAGGGAACAGGCTTGGGGTGGGTAAAAAGCCTGTCTCCCTATTCCCGCACCCTACATAATCCCCCCCCAAACCCACCAAGCCTGTCCCCCTACTCCCGCACCCCCCCTACCCCCCCCCCCCAAGCCTGTCCCCTACTCCCACACCCCATTAATTGCTCTCCTCTGCCCTTCATCACAGACCTCATTTTGTAGACTCATTAGTAAACAAGTAATTAGGGCACTGAGACGCTATTTAATTAGTGATAAGCGTAACCTGAGTTTTGACTATGGATAATTAATGAGGGTGGGTGTGACAAGGAGGTTCATCATATTTTTTTTTTATTGTGTAAAGAAGAGTAAAAGGTCATAATTTACGTAAGTAGGCTAGTTAGGCAGAGGAGACGTGAATGTAGGACAAATCATTAGTGAAGTACACACACACACACACACACACACACACACACACACACACACACACACACACACACACACACACACACACACACACACACACACACACACACACACACACACACACACACACACAGCGAATTAACTAATATAACTGTAAACCTGCTAACCCCTGTCACAAATAACCCTCCTCCTCCTCCTCCTCCTCGTATCGCTGACCCACACCATAACTCATTATCGCGAAATGTCCACGCACCTTTCCCTCCATCACGCACCTTTCCCTCCATCATACATACATACATACATACATACATACATACATACATACATACATACATACTTTACAATACTATCTCCACACCTGAGGACTTAATAAACCACATTCCACATAGCCAATCTTACAGTATTATCGCCAGTAGAGACACCACCGTGATTAACCATAAAACTTGCTACACTACCCATGACAAAGCGTAATACTACATCTATTCACACATTGTACACATCCATGAATTAGTGATTACAGACAGTGGGACTTTCTGTGGCATTTTTTCTGCTTTTCCCAACTGCAAAAGGCATAAAAGATTTTCTGCCACGGCACAAATTCCGGTTTTCACGACTTTTATGCCTGAATTATTCTTTTCATCAATGTGTACGTTAGGTGGTACAGTGAAGTTATTGAAAATGATAACTTGTTCATTATTTGGATCGTACTTTCTTTATGCAAGTTTTATGTGACCATGTTTTACATTATATTTATTCTAGTGATTAGATGTACAATTATATATCAATCTACATAAGTGAGTAACCCGTATACACTCCTTCGTTCAACACTCCATCTCTACACTCTCCTCCACTCTCCTCCACTCTCCTCCACTCTTCTCCAATCACCTCCACTCTCCTCCACTCTCCTCCACTCTCCTCACTCTTCTCCACTCTTCTCCACTCACCTCCACTTTCTCCACTCACCTCTTCATCTCCTCTTCTCACACATTCATCCCTGTTTTCCACTCCCTTCCCTCATCCGTGCAGCCGACTACAAACATACATAACCTAACCTAACTAACCTCTCGTGCTGTCAGTGTGTCCTTTCACTTAACCCATCTCTCAGTGCCACTCTTACCCATACAATCCCTTCATTACCGTACGTCTTACCATCTTCTTATTTCTTATTCTAATCAGTCGTTTTCATTTTATCTTCGTGTTTAATTAAATTTATCTGTCTTCCATTCTTTTCTCTCCACCCACATAAAAATAAAATATATCTTATCTTTGGTTAATTCATTCATACTTGCATGTCTCATCTAAATTACACACACACACACACACACACACACACACACACACACACACACACACACACCCACACACACACACACACACACACACACACACACACACACACACACACACACACACACACACACACACACACACTCGTGTCTCTCTCTCTCTCTCTTTCTCTCTCTTTCTCTCTCTTTCTCTCTCTCTCTTTCTCTCTCTCTCTCTCTTTCTCTCTCTCTTTCTCTCTCTCTCTCTCTTTCTCTCTCCCACCCTTCAGATTAACCCCCTGGGCCACTGAGGTACCCCGGGGCGTGTAAAATTGTCTGGCAATACTTACTCAGGGTGAAATGGGATCCAGCCCTTTTCACGGTCCTTCCCCTCATCCAAAGGTCAGTTACATCAGCCAACAAAAACAACCCTCCGTTTATCTATTACCAAACCAACAATTGCTATAAAAGTGTTTCAATCTAATTATTCATTATGAGGCTCTCTACTTATAGTACTTATTTCTATTTCATATGAAGTAATAACGTTAGTGTGTAGGAAAGAATAAACACAGAAAGAATGAAAGAAAGAAACTAAATATATATATGGAAGGAAGGATGCTATGAAAGTAACAAACATTGTGGTTGGTTTCCTTCCTGCCCCTATACTCTATCTATCTACCCTTTCCCTCCGTCTTTATTGCCCGCTGGTAATGAGCAGCTACAAGTTTCGTGAAGGGTTCCAGTTGCCTTCCTCCACCACCACCACTATATACTAGAATCAGCCACACGTTTTTTTTGTTTTTTTTTGTGGGGTGTTCGCTAATGAGAGATGTGATCAATAAATACTACCTGTACCTGAATAATGAAAGGAGAAGACAACAAAAGAGAGCAGGTTAATTGTTCTTTGGAAAAGGAGTAAAATAATAATGTGTCATAATATGGTTATATCCAAATTATGCACAATCTTCTTACTTAGGGGGAAGGAGTTTTATAAGAAATACACAGGGTCGAATGTCGTACTATAGATTTAACTATGTAGATAAAAAAAAAGTATTCTCACGACTTGTCAGCCTGGGGTAATACTGAGAAACCTAAACCCACACAAGGACACACACTACTGCTATTCGTGTACTGCGAGGGCGGACACAGTTTAAGCCAGGGGGAGAGTATACGTTGTTTTGTTACATTGGAGTGCCTTGATTCCTCCAAAGTATGCCATGAAACAGAACCAGATGAACAAATATAATGGTGCCCTGTTGGAGTTAAGAGTCTGGAGAAATCGTTATCTCCAAAAAATGTCCAAACATATATACCCTCCCCTTAAAAAAAAAAAAAAAAAGCTCCGTGTACCTGTAGCAAGGGTCGTGGGAGTTGCGGTAGTAGTAGTAGTAGGGAGAAAGGGAAGAGATGGATGGTGTGATAAATGGTCAAGGATGGATGATGTAAGGATTATTAATTCACCTAATAGAGTAGAACTTCCCTTTAATGGCTGTCGAGGTACGGTATGTTCCATGATACCCTGCCTCTCTTTCTCTCTCTTTCTCTCTCTCTCTCTCTCTCTCTCTTTCTTCATGTTATTAATCCGTGAATATTACATGATCCTCCATTATTATCACCACCTTACAACCACCGCCACTTAAGCCACATGATATCCCTTTTATTTGTACTGTTAACATGCATATATAGTAGAGAGAAAAATTATGTCTTTCTTGGCAATCTATCAGTTTTTTTACAATAACATAATATGCTCTATGTACGGTGGCGATTTTATATAATTTCATATTTTAATTTATATAATATTATATAATTGTTGTTTTATCACTCATAATACTATAGTACGATCAAAGTAGTTACGAGTTTGTTTGTGAAAGAGCAGAAGGAGAGATGAAACATGGCCACGAACCTTACAATTCCAGGTCGCCCTCCATCACTGCCACCCCCCCTCCCCCCTCCTCCCTCACCCTCATCACCCCCCCACCCCCCCACCCCCCCACCCTCACCCCCCCATCCTACCACAGCCATTATCTGAACCCCAAACCACCATTCGTCAATACAAACACTATTAACTCATCCTCAACAAATACCATTACTACCATTACCAACTACCATTACTTGTAGTACTAAACACACATCTCCAACACTACCATTACCAACTACCATTACTTTAACTGCACATCACCAACACTACTATTATTACCATTACTAACTACCATTACTTCTAGTACTAGCCACACATCTGTAACTCAACCATCACTACCATTACTACCATTTCTAACTACATATCTCTAACACTATTATACCATTATTACCAACGAAGTATGAGTTGGCTTAGTATGAGGAGCCTTTATAATTATGAGGTTACACAATATGAGGTGACGTTGTTTGAGGAGCCTTGGTATGAGGTGACTTAATATGAAGAGCCTTGGTATGAGGTGACACAGTATGAGGTAGCGTGATATGAGGTGACTTAGTATGAGGTTGGGTGGTGTTTAATGTTGCTTGGTGACACATGGGTGAGAGTGTTGAGGTAAATAGGGAGAGTCAGCCCAGGTCACGTTCCCTAATACATCCTTGTCACCTTAATAACCTTCCCACCTACACCCGATTAAGTCATATTTCACTCCACTTATACCTCCCTCTCTCCACCAGTACCTTACTTTCCTCCCTCCCTCCCTCCACCAGTACATTACTTTCCTCCCTCTCTCCCTCTCTCTCTCCCTCCCTCCCTCACTCCCTCCCTCTCTCCCTCCCTCCCTCCCTCACTCACTCCCTCTCTCTCTCCCTCACTCCCTCACTCCCTCACTCCCTCTCTCCCTCTCTCTCTCTCTCTCTCCCTCTCTCCCTCTCTCTCTCCCTCACTCCCTCACTCCCTCCCTCCCTCTCTCCCTCTCTCCCTTCCTTCTCTTACCATCCTTCCACCTTTCCCATTCCCTTCATAGCTCCACCTTCCTTCATATGGCAATTTCCCACCCCCGTCTAATCCACCCTTCACCACCTCTCCTCTTTATTGTTACCTAATCCGTCCACCCCTCCACCTTCCATCATTCCTCCCTCTTGTCATACGTTACCCAGTGTTGTTATTCTGATGACTTAACAAGAGATAGACGACCCACAAAACCTTAGCACATTTCACTTGCCCTCCCAAAACACCTTCTTTGATAACTTCTCAAAAGATAGTAAATGAAATGTGTGCACTGATACATGATTGAACACTTACTATATATAACCGGGTTTAATATTTTACACACACACACACACACACACACAGATACAGATACACACACACACAGATACAGATACACCCACACAGACACACATATACACACAAAGACACACACACAAAAAAAATACATACACACACAAAAACACACACATACAAAAAAAAAAAAAAAAAAAAAACACACACACACAGCTACAGATACACACACACATACACACATATACACACAAAGACACACACACACACAAAATACATACACACACAAAAACACACACATACCAAAAAAAAAAAAAAAAAAAAAAAAAACACACACACACACGGAAGAACAGGTAGGTAATTGCTGAGGTAGGGATTCACCACCTCGTTCGTGTCTGGCCTACTGGTGATGAAACAGCCTTGAACTGATGCAGGCTAGAATTATTAGTGGTAATGAGGCTTATAATAATATTTCCCTGTTTATTTCCTTATTCCTCTTTCTACGTGTAGTTATTTTTCTTGGTAGGCCTTGGTATATGTTTTGCTGATAGATTGTTACCTGTCTGTATGCAAGTAAATGACAACAATATTACCACTCACAAACACACACACATACACACACACACACACACACACACACACACACACACACACACACACACACACACACACACACACACACACACACATACACACACATACACACACACACACACACACAAACACAAACACACATACAGAGAGAGAGAGAGAGAGAGAGAGAGAGAGAGAGAGAGAGAGAGAGAGAGAGAGAGAGAGAACATGATGATGCAGGTTGAAAGCATCATGAAGAGTGAGTGAGTCCTTGATTCCTCACGGACGATGAGGTTTCTTGTCCCTCGTTTCCCTCTCGTTAATTGAGGTTGAGGGGGTCGTAATGGTGGTGCTTGTGGGCCGGAGATGAAAAGGTTGGGGAGGAAGACAGACTCAGTGTTAGTGATGGGTTGAGGTGGAGGTTAGATGGTATAGGTCACGGATGGGAAGGAGTGAAGAATGTTGGTGTGCTCAGAAGAGGTGTCAAAGAGGAAGACTGATGTAAAAGCTTGATCTAGAGTGAGTGAGGATGAGTTAGGGTGTGTGTGTTTATGCGTGAGTGTGTACAGTTTGGAAGAGGTATAAACAGCAAAGGGGGTTGTGAAGGAGGTTGTGGTGAAAGTATTTTGCTGTGCATGGATCGATATTTGGTGGATGAGTAACGAGGGTAGTAGTAGTAGTGAGGGTTGTGGTGCTTGTGATGACTGTAATGGGGTCATGTTGTGTGGTTAGCGTTGTTAGTGATGATATATTATGTGGGTACAGGCAGAGGTGTTTGGGTTAAAGGGACCACTTGTGTTTTTTTTTTTTGTTTTTTTTTTTTTTTTGTCAGAAATCAGACCACATAAATAAAGGAATAGGGGATTTATTTACTTACATTTCTTTATAGCCTTTACCATAGAATAATTAACACACTAGTGGGTCATTCGCTATAGTAGGCTAACCTTAATTAAATGAGTAAAATAAAGATCATATTTGTAGGTAGGGTAGGTCCAACATACGGGATACTAACATGAATAATCCGGCCATCACACACACGGATGGTGGGGGAAGACGTAGCAGAAGCCACCACCTCACACACACATGATATATAGATAGCCAATATATATGCATGACCGCTCTTGCTCCCTCTCACACCACACAGGTCAGGAAGAGGAAGAGAAAAAGGAAGAAGAGGAGGAGGAGGAGGAGGAGGAGGAGGAGGAGGAGGAGGAGGAGGAGGAGAGTAAAAGAACCTATATATATAATGAAGGATTTTGACTACAGACTCATTCTCTAAACACCATTTATTTTGTATCTTCTTCCACCTCTCGTCGTCAGCATCACCCAAGAACCATGACACTCTTATTTTATCACATGTTTCCTGCTCTATTGATCATTATCCCTAACAAATAAACTCCCAATACATTTTGTTGGTGTACAGGCAAATGCAGCCCTCCAGAACTCTTATAATACGAACGTAAATTCCTTTTCCTCACAACTAAAGATAAACCCCATGGCTGAAGTTTCCGTAATCTCACAACTTTACTGTGAACACGTACACTGGCCCGTCGCCCTGGCTCTCTCTATGATAATTCCCTCTCGTCCCTCCACTAGTTGTTGTTGTTCTGAGTCTCGTGGTTTCATCTTTCCTCATTGCTAATAAGAGAAGAGAGGACGGGTAGGAAGGCAGGCTGTTTTGTGTGTGTGTGTGTGTATGTATGTGTGTGTGTGTGTGTGTATCTGTGTGTTTGTGTGTGTGTGTGTGTGCGTGTGTGCGTGCGTGTGTGTGTGTGTGTGTGTGTGTGTGTGTGTGTGTGTGTGTGTGTGTGTGTGTGTGTGTGCAATATATATGTCCTTAGCCGTGTGCGTGAGTGAATATGTGTAAGTACGTGAGAGGAGGGAATGGGAGAGTGTTGAGGGGGAGAGAGAGGGACCTTGTTGCTGAATCATGATAAACCCTTCAAATGTTGTAGGTCATCCGGGTCTGCCTCACGTTCACCTCTCACCCCCAACACAACTCCAGTCACCAGGGTCTGATAAAGAGCCTTGGCTAAACAAACATACACTCAAGATATGCTGCCAATATGCTTATAAAAAACAAAAACAAATGTAAAAACTCCTCTTGGTTTGTGTGGGGACTATTCGGTCTTATCATCACAGTTGTCACCTTTACTACTTCGTGTGTTTTCATCAGTATGTTTATCAATATGTGTATATAGTGAGTAGACCATAAAACTTCCCTCCCATAATTGACAACAGTATAATATTATAAGGAAGTCTTGAGTAAATCATCTAAGCTAAGGAATCTGAGGGTTGAGTATACAGTACATTGGTCAAACCCTGAGCTGGGAAAACACGTATTGTATACTTTCCTTACTGTACAGTCGGCGGCAAAAGTCGTGTCGCCTCACCTGCTTCACAGAGGCACGCGATATTCATAGACTCGAGATTATTAGGTGTAGAAAACGTGTGAATTTCTCGAGTCCATGAACACTGCATGTCTCGGTGAAGCAAGTGAGGCGACAGGACTTTTGCCTCCGACTGTACATCTTCGACAAAACTGTGCCTGGGAGTGGGTCATTTTCTCACGCACAAGCAAGCATTTACCCACGTATAATCAGGCAATCCGTCACTCCCTCAAGCTCTCACTCATTCACTCCCTCACTCACACTCCCATGACCTTGTTGGGTGCGGCGTGAGGACGTGAGGAAGGGAAATTTTTAACCCCCCTTCCCCCTTCTCTTCCCGACACGACACTTTCATCACTCCGGGTACCCATCTTCTTCTGACTTGGAGGCTGAGGACTGAGAAAATGAGAGGTTAGGGAGGGAGGAAAATAAATTGGATATTACAAATTGTGTAGGAAAGAATAGTCAGTGTATGCTTTAATAGTTTAATACTCGAGACAAATTACCCTACAGCATGTCGATATATTTTGACATTTTTTTTAGTGAGCGTATCTGCGTGTCTGCTTGTTTGTTTGTCATAATAATAACTCCGAAATTGCTTCACGTATCTGTGCATAAAATTCTGTCATGGTGTGAACATAATTAAATATTCTATGGGTATTTTTGCCTATTAACACATTCATTATTATTATTATTATTATTTTTTTTTTTTAATCCTAAATTGACGTGAAGAGCCATGTTCACCAAACTTATTACCTTGAGATTATAACGAGTAATGTTCCTAGCTATCCCAACACTTTATATGTTTAGCTGATGATGTGGACAAATTGAGGGAAAAGTTAGCCTTCCGACATTCTCTTGACACGAAGCGTTTCTATTAAAGTGAAGAATGAGAAAGGTAAGGAGGGAAGGAGGGAGGTATAAAAAGGGGAAAAGGTTGTATAAATAGAGACTACGTACATCTTTCTTGGATGAATTATTGTAGTGGATGCAAATAACTCTTAACTTCATTTTTCTCTGGATATCAATTTTGTGAAAGAGTCTAGAAATTTCACTTGATACGTTCCACAAGAATATCAATGAATATATATTATGTTTTGTCCCAAAGAAAAGATAAAACAGTTTTTTTACAGACGTATTTTAATCTGTAATCAAAACCTTCGTGATTATGATACCTCAAGAAACAGGTGAGAGAGAGAGAGAGAGAGAGAGAGAGAGAGAGAGAGAGAGAGAGAAAGAGAGAGAGAGAGAGAATACATAATAACATAATGAGTCTGTATATCATTGTCAAATTGATACATTCTTCATCCTCAAAGTAGCGTTGTAATCGTCCGTATATATTCTGTATAGTATTTTACTTCTACTAAGAGAAAGTCAATCATCTCTGCCAGGGAGCTGCTGTTTAAGTCAATTGCTCCCGACACAAACAATTTCGTGTACGCCTCCTTCCCTTATTCACTGATTGGTAGTACATGAGTGATGGGGGTCGCAAAGTATGTGTTCCTCAAAATATAGCATCCATGATAAGTACACCAATTTATTTTTTTTCTTCATGCATCTCTTTGTAGATTTCCCCTTCCCTTTTATGTAACTATCATTCACACCCATTTTCTCTTCCTTTAAAATATAACATAAGTATACCTCAGTTCATTTTTTCCTTCATGCATCTCTTTGTATATTTCCCCTTCCCTTTTATATAACTATCATTCACACCCACTTTCCTTTCCTTTAAAAGAGAATTTCCTTTCCATTTGTGTATTTCTTTACCTTCCTTTTCTCCTTCTCTGTACATCCTGTTCGTTCTTTAGTTTCCCATTCCCCATTTCTTTCATCTCCACCTACTCTCTCCACTTTCCAAATACCTCCTGTCCATCCTCCTCCCCTTTTCAAATATCTCCTGTCTCTCCTTTCCCTTCCAAATACCTCCTGTCTGTCCTTTCCCTTCCCAATACCTTCTGTCCCAACTCTTCCTCCTTCCAATTATTTACATCCTGTCCCTCCCTCCTTCCAAATACCTCCTGTCCTTCCTTCTCCTTCTACCAAATACCTCCTGTCTCTCCTCCTCCTCCTCCACCTCCTCCTCCTCGTCTTCCTCCTCCTCGTCCTCCTCCTCCTCGTCCTCCTCCTCCTCCTCCTCCTCCTCCTCCTCCTCCTCCTCCTCCTCCTCCTCCTCCTCCTCCTCCTCCTCCTCCTCCTCCTCCTCCTCCTCCTCTTCCTCCTCCTCCTCCTCCTCCTCTTCCAAATATCTCCTCCTCCTCCTTCTTCCAATTACTTACCTCCTGTCCCTCCTCCAACTCCTCATTCCAAACACCTCCACTTGGCCTTTACTCCCTCCCAGTCCTTCCTTTCTCCCATCCCATCCCATCCATCATGAGCTGCTACCTTCCTCCTCCCACGCACTTAAGCCCTATTCATTAGGGCATCTTTTCCTATCTCTTGATCTCCCTTTACCCATCCTTTTCTCGGACCCACACTAAGTACCATTTTTTTCCCTATGCATCCTTCCTCAGCTTAAGTGATTCGGTAAGGCAAAAAATAAATAAATAAATAAATAAATAAATAAATAAATAAAATATATATGTAAGTACAGCACATGGTATAATAAAAAAAAATCTTTAATTATAAAATATATTTCTCGTGACACTCTTCCCAAAATATTTCTGCAGTAAGTACTGTATAATTTATTTTGTCCCCTTTTCAAAATTTCGCTCCTCTGTGGCAAAGTTTTCCTGGTGTTGTGGGGTGGGGTGTGGGGGGGGGGTGAAGGGAGGGAAGGGGGCACAGAAAAATAATACTTCTAAAAAATAAACTGTTTGATAAGAAGGAGGTAAAAGTTTTGGGGTCATAAATCTCCTCCTCGAGCCATTATGGAGCTTTTGCCCCGCCAGGTCCTGTGTGCCATAGTGGTCAGGTCGAGGTCAGTGGAGGTGAGGTTAGGTCAGCTGTTTGGCGTTTGGGTCAGGTTGGGTCAGCTGTTTTGCTTTTGGGTCAGTAGGATATTTGTGAAGTTAGGTGAGGTTAGGTCAGCAGTTTTGCTCTTGGGTCAGTATTAGTGATGTTTGTGAAGTTAGGTCAATTAAGTTAGTAGGCAAGTTAGGTTTATTAAATTAGTAGGCCTAGGTGACTTACAGTGACGTCTATAGCAGTGAGGTCAAGTTTGTAGTAGTAAGGTCAGGTTTGTAGTAGTAAGGTCAAGGGGAGATGGACAGATAAGTTGTGTTGTCAGTATGGGAAAGTTAGGTCAGTGGCCCTCTATTATCAGGCCAAGGTCATTCCCTAAACTTGCCAGACATTCACGAAACTCATGAAACGAGCTTGATGGGAAATACCTACACGCACCATGACATACATACGTACACACAAACAGACAGACAATTGATAAACATCCACACATACACATACATCCATTCATCTATATGCACTAATAGGACTTCATGCATGCTTTAAAACGTACATACATATATACTCGTACATGCATTAAAGTGCTTTCATATGGTGCTTTCATATCTTACACAATCATCACTCTTAATTTAAAAGTTCTCCCTTACTCGACCCTTCCAAACTTTCATTTCACTCATCTCTCTCCTCCTCTTTCTTCTCCTCCTCTTTCTCCTCCTCCTCCTCCTCTTCCTCCTCCTCCCCCTCTTCCCCTTTCTCCTCTTTCTCCTCTTTCTCCTCCTTTTCCTCTTTCTCCACCTCTTCCCCCTCCTTGTCTTTCTCCTCCTCATTACTTTTCATATTTTTTCTCCTACAAAGTTATCCATCATCTCTTCTTCTATAGCGTCCCAGCCCATCCATCCATCCCATGCAGCCAACCTTCCCTTCCCTTCCCTTCCCACTTTCACTTTTTTTTCTCTCCTCTTTCTCCTCCTCTTCCATGTCTTTGATAACCTTCCCAACGCACGACCACACTCACTGTTACGTTACAGTGACCATAGATTTTATATTGTAGCCATTGCTATAGTCTGTTCAAAATTTGTGTTCCACTAGCCTCTATCTATCTAGCTATTTCTATCTGTCTATCTATCTATCTAACTATCTATTTAGCTATCTATCGCTATTTCTATCTATCTATCTAACTATCTATTTAGCTATCTATCGCTATTTCTATCTATCTATCTATCTATCTATTTAGCTATCTATCGCTATTACTATCTATCTAACTAACTATCTATTTAGCTATCTATCGCTATTTCTATCTATCTATGTAACTATCTCTATCTATTTATCTATCTATTTCTATCTATCTAAGCATAAGAGGCCAAAAGGAACACAAGTTTTGAACAGAGTATAGCTGATGAACTTTATTACACGTGACCATCAATGCAAAGACACCAATACAATTAATTTTTGGCAGAACATTCATGTGCGCTCTAATGATTATACACTTATTAGATATTATTGTGATGTTATGTTTTAAGGGAAGTTTTAATGTAATATAGAGTGTGTGGTTCGAAAATTATATCATTCAAATGTTTTATTGTGGGTTGTATAGTAATACCTTAGAGAAACAAACACAATATTAACAGCATTGTAAAGAAACTCTCAAGATGTTTTTTACTGAGACATAGTAATTCAGATTTGTACAGTCGGCGGCAAAAGTCCTGTCGCCTCACTTACTTCACCGAGGCACGCAATGTTCATAGACTCGAGATTATTAGGTGTAGAAAACATGCGTATTTTTCGAGTCCATGAACACTGTGCGTCTCGGTGAAGCAGGTGAGGGGACAGGACTTATGCCACCGACTGTACATACCCTTATAAAAATAAAATGGTTTAAGGCCCATGTGATCATGTATAAAAATTGGAGGTAAACGAGTCCTTCAAATATTGCCACGAAACACCACCTATATAGAAGGAGCGTGTTTCGTGGCATTGTCAGGAGGAATCAGAAGCCTCCAATTCCCATACACGATCACAGGGTCCTTCATCAATAATATACACTGCATTATCAAATGGCAGCAGTTGCACATGGCATACAAGAAATCCATGGGTAATTTTCTTTACTGTCGCTTGTATTGCTTTGATCATAGCTTTGAACAGGAACATAAACAAAAAGATGGGTACTGTCCCGGTGTTGTAAACTCACTCACTCATTTCTTTCACCATTCACACACAGAGAAACACAGAAACACACATACTAAACTACACTACACTACACTACACTACACTTCACACACACACACACACACACACAACACACACACACACACACAACACACACACACAACACACACACACACACACACACACACACACACACACACACACACACACACACACACACACACACACAACACACACACACACATACACCACACTACACCACACCATACACACATCACAACACACACACACACATCACACCACACCACACCACACCACACACACACACACACACCACACCACACCACACCACACAACACACACACACACACAACACACACCACACCACACCACACCACACTACACTACACACATCAACTATACATTAGAAGTCAACGGGATAGGGGACGTAAGAGTTAGTTGCACGGGTTGGGAGATAAGATGGGTACAATGGGCATTAAATTAACTGGAGTGGACGGCTGGGGGCGCTAAGACGCTAAAAGTTCCACCATGGGATGAAATTTATGTAGAGGCCGGCAGAAGAAGGATAACCCGAGGAGGAGGAGGTGGGAGGAGGAAGTGACGACAGAGGGAGACTGATGGTTGGTTGGTGATGCCAGAGAGAGAGAGACAGACAGACAGACAGACAGTAGACAGAGGAGGAAATTGTAGCAGCGACGGAGGGAGAGAGTGAATGAAAAAGAAAGTTAGTTGGGTAAGGGTAGGGGCAGGGCAGGGCAGGGCAAGGTGACGACGTGAATGAGTATAGGGCAAAGGGAAAGGCTTGGCGTGGGTAGTAGGGCAAAGGGAAAGTCTTAGCGTGGGTAGTAGGGGAAGGGAAGGGGTTGACGTGGGTAGTAGGGGAAGGGAAGGGGTTGACGTGGGTAGTATAGGGGAAGGGAAGAGGTTAGCGTGGGTAGTAGGGGAAGGGAAGGAGGAAGGGCTGGTTTGCAATACGATGCGGTAATACAGAAGCAACAAAGATGTCCCATTGTAGTAGCATTTCCGCACTGTACTGTACTGTACCTGTGAGTGGGGAAGGGTGGAGAAAGGGAAGAAGAGTGTAGTAGGAGAAAGCAGAGTGGCAGGTGGAAGCCGAGTTATTGACGTATGGAAAACAATGTAGCAATACGTCGCTTAGAAATATGAACAACAACCAGAGTAAGATAATAAAAAAACATTGAATGAAATGGGAAATAAAATGTAGTATTTGAGGTATTAAAAATGTAGAGGATATTGAACTGCTATTGACCAAGCAGTGAATCAGACCACCTCTCCCCGGCCTCACGGTACCAAGGTCAGGGAGTGTGGCCTTAGCATAGACACTCTCTGCATTGACTTAAATTTCAGCCAGTTAGAGATCAGCTTTCAGATGGCATGAGTTTAGTTCCCATTGCTCTAAAGTTTCTATTTAACATACGTAAATGTCATACCTTGCAATACAATATAAGCATGTATGAAACACGAGAGGTATATATGATTGTGGAAGAAAGGGTTACGATTTGACACCCAAGTTTGCTCGATTGAATGAGTAATCTGGTGTGTCAGTTTAGTGGGTTATTTGATTCTCCATATGTTGTTACAGCTATAGAACCATCCATACTGATTTACTGCAATATAATAAATACACTTAATGGAAACGATGAACTTGTTTGCCCTCTTGTGGAAAAGGTGAATATACTTACTTGGTTGTATTGCATTGTGTGACCTGTAAAAGAGAAGGTTCATGACCCCGACGGATCTTTTACCTCCCACCACCACCACCAAAGTTAAGGCTTCTTCGCAGGATTCCCCACATTCCCCTATATACTGGCTGGGAGTTTGACCTTTCATCACATTTATTACACATCTAACCTGCACCCAGTATAGCCATGTAATAGGAGTGTGGTGTTGTGGTGTATGGTGCAGTTTGTTGGTGCTGTTGTTGTTGTTGTTGTTGTTGTTGTTGTTGAAGTTGAAGTTTGTTGTTGTGTTGTGTTGTGTTGTGTGGTGTGATCTGGTGTGGTACTTTATGTTGTGGTATGGTGTGGTGTGATGTGGTGTTGTGTGTTGTATGGTGTGTTGTGTTGTGGTGTTGTATAGTGTGATTTGATGTTGTGTAGTGTGTTGTGGTGCTTATATAAATACGGTATACATGACGTGAGAGATTGGTGTAGGAATGAATTGTACCCAAACTAGACGAGACAATAAGAATATTATATATACTTACAACTCCAGTCATAACGGCACTGAAAAGGAACGTAATGGTGTGAAACAATGTGGCTGAAATCACCTCCTAAACATTATTATATTGCTCAGGAAGGTAATTTACTTTATAAAAAAATACATTCAAGGTGAAACCAAGAACAATAGTGACATTGTTAGTTTCTACTGATAGGGAGGAGGTGAATCACATACCGACTATACGTATATATAATTCCAAATTAACCCGTGGTAGAGGTAATATCTAGGACAGGATAGAGTATACACTGTGTGGGATGGGTTTGGCGGGGTCAGACAATATTAGGTTCAAGTTACTCCAGGTTGGGTTAGGTCACTTCATGGCTGGTTAAGTTGGACTAGATCACGATAAAGTTCATTTAAGGAATGTTTAGGCATTTATGAATGTTGGAGTAGTAGACGATAGCAAACTTATAAAATTTAAATTATACTTAACCTAACCTAATCTAACCTGATATAATTGTATAGATATATATTATTGTATGTTCTGGATGAATGTTACTGATTTATCTGAACAAACTATTACCTCAGTGTAGGAGAAGGGGTTGTGTTGTGTTGTGTTGTGTTGTGTTGTGTTGTGTTGTGTTGTGTTGTGTTGTGTTGTGTTGTGTTGTGTTGTGTATGGGGCGGGGGAATGAACTTCAACTCGTACATGTGAGTCCCCCACACCTTTAAGAACCCCTTTGATGAAGTCAGAATAGCGGAGGTTAGTGAGTCCTACAAATATTGCCACGAAACACTCCCTATAGTGAAGGATGCTTGTTTCGTGGCATATTTAGGAGGAATCATAAAAACCACCAAGTCTCATACACGATCACAACCCCGGGTCCCCTAAGAAGATAACCTCGCTCCAGAGAAAAGAAAAAGAAATAAGAAAATAAAACTAGATATAAATATTCCAACCAACCCATACTGTACGTGACCTTGGAATAATGCAACCAAGTGTCTTCATCATGTAGTGAAGTTTGCGCTCTCGATGCACTTTGGCTCTGTGCGGTGAGAAAATATTGCGCAACTCTCGCTGGTAAAATCCGTGGCCTTTCTCGCCTGGGCCGTGACCTCTCCTCCAACTTTTTTTTTGCCCCGGTAAAAAATAATGCACGAACAAGCCGAGAAAAACTAAAGTTGGCTTTACACCCAACTCAATTCTCCATTTTCAGTGTGTCTGTCTTTTTGTCTGTCTGTCTGTTTTTTTGGTTAGTTGAGTAATCTGTCTTTTTTTCAGTATGGCTACCAAAAAGTTTTCTTTCTCCTTAATGTCAAAAATGAGATCAAAGCATTTTGGAAACCCGTTTGGATATTTAATTGGCGAATAATAATTAATTGTCACAATTACTACATGAACAATGCATCTACGTTCAGCTGTAGCAAGTCAAGTTCATTCATATAATATCATAATTCAAATATAATGTTCTAGTGTTTGAAAATGTGCGAGTTTATCTATTCATCGTGTCTCTCTGTGTGTGGCCAATTTTCACTACAGGGAGTCGTGGGTCAGTATATGCTTTTACGTTTCTATAATTATCTCTAAATATCTGTTTGAATAAATCCCACATATATTTTCGAGAGGAACACGAGGTGTGCTGCAATTATGTATAATTTGAAGTGTTTTCAGAATTCTCTTCTCTCCTTCATTTTCCCTTCACCTTTTCCTTGTTTCATCTTTTTCCTGTTCACATATACAGTATCTCCTGTTTGTCTTTCTCTTTATACTTTCACTCATATGGAACCCTTTCACATGCACAGGTTTTTTCTTCTGCCATTACATTGGCCTCGATTATCCTCACTGACAAACTCAGTCCTAAGGTTTCCTATTGTTCAATGTAATTGTTTCACCTTAAAGTCGTTGGCAAGAACTGATTGACGTTTCTCTTCAAGACTTGACTGTCTCTCTGACCTAAGAAATAAATTTGATTATATTGTAGCGGCAACCTATATGACATTGTATACCATTGAACGTATTCCAGGTTGGATATAAGAAGTTGATATGTAATGTAATAAAATAAATATGTAACTGGATGAGTTGACATGATAACCAACACTGAGTCACCAAACCTTCCTAACACATGGTTTGGTCCTTGTCAACCCGTTCCTAAACTGTGGCTCTTACCAGTGATCTCGAACAGTTCTTACAACTTGGACATTCCTCGCCAATATTTACGGGTTTGGAATGCCAACACAACTTGACTTGTGTTTACAGTTGCAGGAAGGAGTAGTTTACCTCACAGGACTT
The DNA here is from genome assembly GCA_034508575.1 of Petrolisthes manimaculis. Taxonomy (NCBI): domain Eukaryota; kingdom Metazoa; phylum Arthropoda; class Malacostraca; order Decapoda; family Porcellanidae; genus Petrolisthes; species Petrolisthes manimaculis. The sequence continues at coordinate 48,327 of JAWZYT010001349.1, read as the reverse complement.
TAAAATGATTTTTAGACGTAATTATCATCCTTTCCCTTTCGTACTGTTTCTAAGAGATAACATAAAACTGATCTCTACAACTGTTACATCTGTGTACAAACATATAATATATACTATCTCTCTCTATATATATACACTTGTCCATATACATGTATGTTGTATATTTGTGGGTAATGTGTATGTGTGTGTGTGTGTGTGTGTGTGTCCGTGGCAACACAAGGCAACACAGATGATATAATTTTTAGCGGGATAAATTATAAACTGACCCCAAATAATGTCATCCTCTGGCTTTGCTCTCTTTTTCCAAGCGGTATAATAACAAACCTGAAAATTGCCTCACTAAATGTTTCCATTATTTCCACTGACATTTATCACGGGGCCCCGACAACACGGTCAAAGGGATAATTTTCGTTTTATAATAGTTGGTAACCTTTAGTGGGTGTAAGCTGAGCGGCTATATCAGTTGGTTTGTTAATTTGGTGCTCTCTTTCAAAGGCTGACGTACCGAAGGCCTCTCCTCCCCTCCCTCACCCTTACATCCCACTCTACTCCACTCCTCCCTCACCCTTACATCCCACTCCACTCCTCCCTCACCCTTCCATCCCTCTCCACTCCTCCCTCACCCTTCCATCTCCCCACTCACCTCACCCTTCCATCCTCTTCACTCCTGTCACACCCTTCCACCCCTCTCTCCATTCCTCCCTCACCCTTCCAACTCCCTCATTCACCCTACACCCTTTAATTCCTCACTCATCCCCCTGAACTCAGTCTGAACGAGAAAACCTCTATCATATTCCATACATGTGGGGTTATGTATGTATGTATGTATGTCTGCATTTTGGTATGTAGCGGCAATTTTAGTGATATGCATAGTGCAGCTGGTGATAAAATTTGGCCTGCTTCAAATTTACAGTGTATACATAATTATCATCACCCAACATTGTCGCAACTCTACATGATAAGAGACTGAAAATAAAAACTTTCATCATCGAGAGGCATAAAACATCTACCGGTATAAAGAATAACCAACACCACCATTATCACTACCTCCTTCTACCATTACCACTACCTCCATCACTAATTTATTCACCACCACCACCAATACAATCTCCTCCTCCTCCTCCTCCTCCTCCTCCTCCTCCTCCTCCTCCTCCTCCTCCTCCTCCTCCCAGTCTTTTCTCCACACCAAACACGATGTAACTCAGTAAACCAGACAGTGGACTGACACGACGCTCCTCACTGAGTAATCTTCAATCTCTCAAACTTGCCTCTTGGGGAGTGAGTAATGGACGGTGGGAACGTGTGTGAGCGGAAGAGACGAATGGATTGTGATGGAGGGGGTTCGGTCGTACAGCGTTGGTAAATCTGGAGCAACTGATTCCTCTCCAAATTATTCCAAGCAACATTTATATTTACTACACTGGGGCGTCAATAATTCTAGCCTGATCCAAAACACAATATGATTTTTTTACCAACCTCGCATCCCACTAATCCCGAAGCACTTTTATAGTTGAGAGTCAAGATTCACATTGTGCCCTGGATCAGGACAGAACTATTGACCCCTAGTGTACAGTATAGTAGTTTTTTTTTATATATATATATATATATAGTAAATGGACGTGGGAGTGATTGAACAGAGACTTTTTTGTTTCAATATCTAAAAACCTTTATGGTCGACTGCTCTGACGTCCTTCGTGTGATTGGCAGAACAACGTAAGTATATTGTTATTTTACCAATCCTTCCATCACATCACTGTCTTCTTTACCTCTACTTCAAGTTATATGACCTCGCTGTATCGGCGCCTAATATCAATCAAATCAATCAATTTACCGCTACTTTGAGTTAAAAATGAACCTCATCCAACTTTGCCAGATATAACGCGACATTATTACTGCAGTTGCATAGAGGATTACAAAACAAAGACACAAGACAATTTATTCAGACTCAAATATACTTGGTGAGCCTCGGGGTTTATTGAGGACTGGACTATGCATACAATTTAAACTTTGGAGAGATAAGTTGAGATACTTCTTGGGGACTGTGGTGGTGTGCGTTGCGAATTTAGGCCACCGCGGGAAAGGATAGGAGAAACCCGAAGCTGAAATACGGCTTAGATATGGAACCAGTCTAAATTGGAATCAGTAACTCGTTGTATGGTGTGATTGAGGGAATGGAAATGTTACAAAAAGAGAATAATCAAAAGAGAAAATAACACGACAAATATTATAACACAGAAGAGAGATATGAAAGAAAAGGGTAGGTTAGTACAGTGTTGGTAAATCTGGAGTAACTGGTTCCCCAAATACCCACCCAAGCAACAGGCCACCCATTATTATTGTTAATCTGGGTCTTGTTTCCTGGCATACTCTGGAGGAATCAAGGTGTTCCAGTGTATCTATGTTATTAAAAAATGTACTACTCCCTTAATTAAGCCTGTGTTGCAAGGTCATGAGGCAGGGTGTTATGCTTTCATTCCTCTTGTTCTGTACGAGCATTTGGAACCACCGATACAAATGAAGTTTTTAATTTGGAGGTTTTTATTTAATTTGATTTTTATTGAATTTGATTTTTATTGAATTTGATTATGACTATATTTGGAAGCAAAACGCAACTGAACGAGAGCACCAACGTAATATTAGTGCATCATCGTCAGTTACTGTGGCTTTTAATTTCGTTACCACAGGACAAAATTGTGTCAGAAATCCCCGAGTGAAAAATGAAAATCGCAGCCACATTACAATAACGCCATTGTCAGGAGCAATAACAATAGCTTCCACCCACCCTAGGCACCGAGACCCTAATTATAAAATGTAGGACAAATGAAATGTTAATTAGAAAAATAAACAATGTACCTGCTTATCATCCCTCAGCAAACATACTCTTTTTTTTTTTTTTTTTTATCATTATTTTAAATGTGATGTGTTTCAAATTATTGTGATACACTTATTTTTTTTTATGAAAGTTAATAATTATAAAGTTATTTTGATGTATTTAATTTTCACATTCAGTATCTAACAAGAGATTTGTTTCACATTTTAGGTAAGTGCTCTACTGCTGCTCGTGACGTTCCAGTTGTCGTGGTGAGTACAAATATATAATAACTCATAAAATTACAGGAAATATGTATTTTATTTTATTTTAACTTGAAACAAGAAGCATAATCTCACAAACATGAATATAAGACCTTGGTGTTGCTTAAGGGGATTTTTTCTTGTTGGTAAATTGGAAGGTCTCTGATTTCTCCAACCTATATCACAAAACAGATCCTTTATTAGTAGTACCACTGAGAGCGTCTGTTGTCTGGTATGGTTAGAAGGAATCAGTAGCCTTCCAATTGACCAACAAGAGAATCTCCCCTTAAAGGTGTTTATGTGGTCCCAAGACAGGCAGATGTTGTGGTTGATAACTGTGGATGATTATATTTTGTTACTTCATCGTTTTGTTACTTCATGTTGTTGTTGCGCTTGTAACTGTTTGTAGGTTAGTTTGGGACAGATGATAACAAAGTTGAAGTATTAGCCAAGGGAGAACGTTTATGAAGTGTGAGGAAGTTTACAGTTAGCTAAGTTATTTTAAAGGACTTTCCCTATGCGATGATCAAGATATAAAACATTATAAGCTTTTAAGTAAGGAGAACAATCTAACTAAAACCAACTGTACTGATCAGTGAGTTACATATTTACCAAGTACGATCAGCTGAAAACACGTCTCTCGTGGTGTTTTGAAAATCCTGCTTTGATATTGTTGCATCAGTATAATGTGATTTTCATTTGAAATAAATTTGCTCGGTTTTGCAATTCAATTGGCTGGAATGAGCGTATGTATGGCCTTATAACGGATGTTTGCTTTTTTTTTATCGCTTTCAAATAATATGACTATTTCCCAGAATATTGCATCATAATGGATTAGTTGCACTGCATGTGTATTACAACGCCCAATGCATTTTACTCCACGCAAATATGACAACTCCATACATCATTTTTGTGTCAGGTTAGAGTATAATAGAAGCAACTCATCATTTGTTAATCATAATGGTATAATGACAATTTTTTTCTCGCCCCTGTTCCCTCACTTCCAGGAAGGAATAACTTTTTCCGACTCAAATTATCTAGACAAACGTTTACTAAAGACATAAGCCCGACACCACTGACGTAGTAACAATATGGACTCACCCGCAACGTGAAGTAATGCAATTAGTCGCACATTGTCTGCTGTGGTGTGTTATGAAGGGATATATTAGACAAAACAGGTCAGAAAGATGTGAACACGACCTCGGTGTGAGCAAATTCAATTCACCGAGCGTGTTCATCAATCTTCTCTTAGCAACGATTTCGTCTGTTTCGATCCAGGTAAAAAACAGTAATATTAGCGAATAGAAAAAAAAATAAAACAGATGACTCGTGTTGTGCTGGAGTGTGTGAATGAGAGGGCAAGGACACCCACCTACCTATTCATTCCACTCGCTCTCCAAGTGTGCCTGCTTTTTAACCACCTCACTGTTTCTGGTTAGCTGTCAGTAAAGACTATTCCTATGTTTAGTAAGTTAAGAAGTCAAATATGTTAGATTGGGTTGTACTGTACCAGGTTGCATTGTATTTCGTACATTAAAATTAACACAAATATATCAGGGCTTGATATATATCAGTAGGTTATGATGGATTGGAGTGGGTTGGGATAACGAGGTATGTGGTCAAGCCCCATTACTGTAATCTAAATCTGACGAAACATCCTGCTAAAAGAATACAGTCGTGGCAGCCCCCAGGCATGTATCAAACCAACCAAACACACGTCGGGAGTCTATAACTGCTGCTTGATGATGGTGGTGATGGCAGCAACCCAGACAACACTTCCGTTCTAGAAAGTTGTCTCGGGGCCATTTTTAGTCAACAGTCTATTACATCCCTGGAGGAGGGTTTGTTTCCTATTACAACAAGGACGATCGTAATTTACCACCAACGAATAACAAGACGGAGACAATATTGCAAAATAGAAAATTGAACAAAGAAATCACTTTATCATCAGTAAACTTCAATGGTCATCACAGAAATATATGGAAATTAAGGAATAGACTCATTTATTTTCCTTTCCACGAAATTTATGTCTCTGAAAATACATTGCTTATAGACAATGTACGCCCGTAAGAATGTGTTTTTACCCAATTTGAAAGTGTACATATTATGTGATCACGTTTTAATAATCATGTAGCCTCAATGAAGCAATAACAAAATGTCGTCAGCGAAGACTTTCTCACCCAATGAAGAAAGAATATTTTGGAAACCAGAAACTCATCTCAAATGTCAATAGGGTCCGTAATTGGACTAATAACTCCGGGCATACCTTCCATGTTTTTCATTCTCTGAGTAAGATTTTTGACTTGTAAAAGGAATGAATGCAGGGTTTCTTCTTAGTGAAAATCTAAGGTCATTAAAACACACATAAAACCTGTAGGATATAACTTAGGTACTTAACTACACACATCCTCACTACCCACCAGCATACATCCTCACTACTGTAGCGGGGTGCTACATTAGTCTCCTGGTGAGGTTTGAAAGGAGACTAAGAGATTGTGGGTTTTTAATCTGTTTATTCATACAGGCTACAAGTGGTATATAAGATTTTAGAGTGAACCTGAAATACATGAATAAAAGGATTCCTGCCTGCTACACTATTAGAACCCATCAGGCAAGAGGGCTGATGCTTGTGGCGGGTAGCTGATTCTAGCCGCCACAATACTCCCCCCTCAGCGAGAAATTTTTGGTCCGTGTTAGAGGGGGCGACCTACAGGCGGCGGGTCGTCGTCTTGTAGATAGGTCGAGCCGTGATGTAGGGCCGTGTGTGGCAGTAGTGGTACGGGCGTTAGCTACGCTCGGCGTACACACTAGAGCGATGCAGGAATATATGCTGGTAGAGCATAGATTATGATGGACGAAGGGCTCCCAGATGCACCAGTTTCTGACTACGGAAACACCTTCCCTCGATTGGTAGTCGATAGGGGAAGCAATGGGTAATATGCTGGAGACAGAAGCAGGTGAAGCTTGCCAGACATATGGAGTTGCATTGCTTGGCAGCAGGTGTCCGAAGGTCAGGTGAACTCTGCGAACAGCGATGCAGAGAGGAGTTGGTGCTGGCTTGTCTACATCAACACATCTCCCGCACCAGTGTGTGGTGGGTACCGTGGGTAGTTGAGATGTGTTAAGATGTGTGCTGGGTAGTTTGCACCAACACCTCTTCCTCACCAGTGTGTGGTGGGTAGTGAAGATGTATGGTGAGTAGTGCAGATGTGCTGATTACTTGGCAGCATCGTAGTTGTGATGTGTGCTGATTACTTGGCAGCATCGTAGTTGTGATATGTGCTGATTACTTGGCAGCATCGTAGTTGAGATGTGTTGTTCGGCTCCGGGGTCACCTGATGTAGCGGCTAAGAAGAGGTCTGGGTTTACACTCTGGGGTCACCAGACGCAGCGGCTAACGAAGAGGTTTGGGGTTTACACTCCCGGGTCACTAGATGTGATGGCTAAGAAGAGGTTTGCCAGCCATGTGGAGTAGATTGGATGTTCGTGTCACCCCGGGGTCACCACTGTAGCGGGGTGCTACATTAGTCTCCTGGTGAGGTTTGAAAGGAGACTAAGAGATTGTGGGTTTTTAATCTGTTTATTCATACAGGCTACAAGTGGTATATAAGATTTTAGAGTGAACCTGAAATACATGAATAAAAGGATTCCTGCCTGCTACACTATTAGAACCCATCAGGCAAGAGGGCTGATGCTTGTGGCGGGTAGCTGATTCTAGCCGCCACACTACCTACCACACATCCTCACTACCTACCACACATCCTCACTACCTACCACACATCCTCGCTACCCACCAGCATACAACCTCACTACCCACCACATCCTCACTACCTACCACACATCATTACTACCTACCACACATCCTTACTACCCACCAGCATACATCCTCACTACCCACCACATCCTCACTACCTACCACACATCATTACTACCTACCACACATCCTTACTACCCACCAACATACATCTTCACTACCCACCAACATACATCTTCACTACCCACCAACATATATCCTCACTACCCACCAACATACATCCTCACTACCCACAAACATCTGCACTAACCTCGAACATTTTGACTACCCACACACATCTTGACTACCCACACACATCTTGACTACCAACACACATCTTCCATACCTATACACATCTTCACTACCCACACAAATCTTCACTAACCACATATCCTAACTACAACCACACATCATTACGACCCACGCACATCTTCACTACAAACCACACAACTTCTCTGATCACCACACATCCTCACTACCCACCTTCAAACTGTTTCACTACATCTTCACTACCCATCACAAATCTTCATGTTTGGCGGGTAGTGAAGATATGAAAAGATGTTTGTTGGGTATTGAATTTGTGTGCTGTGTGTGGTAAGGTAGTTAAGATGTGTTGTGGTGGATAGTGAAGATGTGTGATGGGTAGTGAAAATGTGTTGTTGGTGGTGAAGTCGTGTGGTAGGGTAGTGATGATGTGTAGATGGGTAGTGATGATGTGTAGATGGGTAGTGATGATGTGTGGTAGCTGAGTGAAGATATGTAAAGTGGAGTGAAATTGTCTGGGAGGGTAGTGAAGATGTATGATGATATTAATTGATAGGTTCCAGAGTGACTACATTTTTTTATTATTCTGGTACACCAACACAAAACAGGTAACCCAGTGGAAAGGCTGCTTGGTACCTTACTTACTACTCCCTGTACGAGTAAAGAATTAACTGGACTGAAGACATCACAAGGAAGTATGGATTTTGACAGGAAACAAAACCACTTTACTGGGAAGTCTGGCTTCTTGGATTATTTTTCCCGTAACTGCCACGTCACCCACGACCCCAACCATACTATTCTCAGAGATGTCCTGTATAATCACTACACTGACTATTGTGTTCGTAATGCATATCCCATTGCCGCCATCATTAACATTGGCAGGTACCTGGGAAATATGGGTGTACATGCCAAGGTCAGAGTGGGAGGCTCGAAAGGAACCGGCCAGAAATATGCTTACGCTGGTTTGACTTGGGGCTGCAAACAGGAATGTACTTCATTTTAGCAGAAGCCCATTTCCTTAGGCGCCCTGGACATCTCTCCTTCCTCACACATGGATTCAGAATCTTCTGACACCCAGAGCTCTCATTCCTCTAACTCCCATACTCAGATTCGTCGTTCCAGTCGTCCCCGCCTGTCTCTTTCTACTTCCAAAAAGGATTACCACTGCTCTTCCGACAAGGACCTTTCCTCCACTGAAATGGACTGTCCTTTAGACAAGGATTCCCCATACTCCGAAACCGATGACCCCAGTTACACTCCGGATCAAGACTTGGCCTCCTCCCCAGACCAAGACCTGGCTTCCTCCCCAGACCAAGACCTGGCTTCCTCCCTAGACCAAAACCTGGCTTCCTCCCTAGACCAAGACCTGGCTTCCTCCCCAGACCAAGACCTGGCTTCCTCCCCAGACCATGATTCTTATCCCTCCATTCCAGATGACGTTGATTATTGCCCTCCCAATAAGTACGTCCGCTCATCTTCACCAGAAAACCTCCCCTCCACATCACATCAGGACCCCCTACCCTTTAGAGGCCAGGACTCTGGTTTCATACCCTCAAATGATTCTCTATCCTTCCTCACCCAAAGCATATTTTCCTTCGCTGCCAGAAACCCTATTTTCTCCCTTAGCCAGAGGTCCTACATGGCCCATGCCAAGGCCAAGCGCAAAAAAAATATGAAACAGAAGTTAAGTGAAGATAAAAAGAATATGATGGAGTTCGTGCAGCAGCACTACATTGTTACTAAAAAGGCCAAACACTTAATCCCACGGGAGAAATTGTACGATCATTATAAGGAGTATTGTGCTACCAGCAATTACCCTGTCCTATCACAGTACACCCTCAGCAGGTTCCTCGGAAAGCAGGGCGTCCGGCCTAATGCCTACAAGAATGGGAAGCGTAGCTATGTGGGTCTGAAAAGTCTGTCCCAACCAAAATCTGACGACGACGACGACGACGACTCCCCTTCGTCACCTATGTCTGAACCTGATTTGTCCTAGGTCTCAACCCTGCCTCTACCCGATCCTTACTTCTCTTTAGTGACCCAGCCTCTACATGGAGTTTTCTTCCGTTCTCAACCCCTGTGCCCTCCTGACTCGGTCTACCGATACATCACTTTACTCTGAGGGACTGATGGCACTGGAGAATGAAGAGGAGACAAATGAATAAAGGGAGGGGAATGGCGCATCGTTCATTCCAGCTCTCAATTATCAACCTCATGTTAAACCTTCTGAAAGATTATGTATTAAATAATTATGTTATATCTGGGTCCAATAATTACCAAATTGAACACTTCTGAAGTTTTGTAAGGAATGATAAAAGTAGTGATGAGCAAGTATTACTCGACAGAATTATATGTAATATTAATAATGTATATAGGCCTAACGCATTTTGTATTGTATGTTGGTAATAAAATAATGTAACATGAACTCCTCCATTTCATTACACCCAGATGTATTTAAGTGACACATCCATTAGAGAAGGCGAAAATCACTAAGCTTAAGATTTCGTCATGGGAATGCAAATATATATTAAGTTAGCATATTATATTAAAGTAATGTTGTTCACAAATGAACAACATGAAGCTGCTCTGAGCTGAAGTATTAAGGCAAAATGTTTGACTTGCCCTAATTTACCTGCTGAGAAACTTTTGGAATTACTAAAGCAACATGTGACCTCTGGACGCAAGCTACTCAAAAATTTATGCGGATTTCTTATACTGAAAAATGTAATTACTTGGAGAAAATTAATCTAATGGCATAAGCAAGTTACACAGCGTCACTTCCGGGAACAAGACATTTCCCTTTATTATCCCTCCCTGCCAACACACATGTATAATACTCTCTGATGAAACTCACAATATAGAGTTTGTCAAGGTTATACTCATGCAGATCCTTGTAAACATATTCACATACTTTTTGTAGACGGTTGCAACCTGTAGAATCTTGCAATATATATGTAGTGGAATTGTTTCATGGTATCACAACTCGGGGTTATAGTAGAGTTATTGTATCAGGATTTTGTTATAACTAGGTCTGGTTAGAAAGTAGGGATATGGTAACTTCTTTGTGATTATTTATGAAAGTAATGAATAGATTAAAGTTAAAATGCCCATAATCATATTTACTTGATTCTTAGTAAGTTCCAAACCAGTGTCTCCATAATGCATAAATGAAAATAAACAAAACTCAATTTACTTAAAATTTTATGAAACATCAAAACACCTATTGCATATAATTTATGAACATGAAAAAAAAAAATACGATGAATCCAGGACGCTGAGTGAGTTAGAACTGGCTTTAAGAAATGCTGATGCCTTTTACAACGCCTGTGTTAGTGAAGTGAAGTAGCATAGCCTGATCCCAATGAGGAGCAAGAAAAGAAACATAAGAAACATTTATTTACCTCGTATATTAATGGGTTAATAAATAACAACAAATGTAGAGTATATGTAGTTTATTCTATTACATCATGTACAGTACCATACAAGTATTATATCATAAGAATATTTGTCTATATAGTATGATCCAGTTATTTCCTTGTTGTATTGTCAGTGTGTACTTTAAGGGACTCTGTGATGTAGTCAGAAAATCGGAGATAAATGAGTCCTTCAAATATTGCTACGAAACTCCACCTTTACGGATGGAGGTTGTTTCGTGGCATAGTCAGGAGGAATCAGAAGCTTTCAATTTTCCAACACGATCTGTACAGGGTCCTTAATGGCTGGAATTTCTGTGGTGTTGTCGTGGGGATTGGAAATGCATACTGGCTTCGGTATAATTAATGGATTTGTGGACTAGGGTGATGAGTCCACAGGCATTGCTGGTGGCCCGGTCTTGTCGGATGGCGGTGAAATGATTAAATGTTGGTTGGTGTTTTATGTGTTGCGTAATTTTGTTTCTTGTAAGTTGGCAATAATTGTAGTTTGTGTTGTATGATGAAGTGTGTGTGAGAAGTAGAGTGTTAGTAGTTGTCAGATGGGAGCAGTGAATTTTATTAACAGATTGTATTATATATCCCGTTTTTTTTTTGTTTTTTTTTTTTGTTTTTTTTTTTGACGATTTCATTATTTTCTTCATCCTTGTAACTGAGTCCTCTTCATCTTCGTATATATATTACCCTTTTTTCTTCATTCTTCAGATCAAATTCTTCTCCATCCATCATTTTCACGTCGTTTCCGTCCGTATTGTCCTCTCCATCCTCCCCTTCCCTCTCCTCCTTCTCTTATCTCCTCCTTTATTCCATCTACTCTCAGTCCATGCTTCTCCTTCACGTTTTTCTTTTCTCCATCGCTTAATTGGTTCTCCTCTTCCTCTTCCTTTCCTTTTCTCTGTTTTTCTCTCCATGACTTTCCCCTACAAATAAAACAACAAACAATAAAATAAGTATAAAAAATATTCTCTCCATGTTCCTCCTCTTCCTCCTCTTCCCTGTTCTTCTCTCTCTGTTTCTTTTCTTCCTCCACCTCCTCTTGTTCTTCTAGCCATGTTTCTCCACTTACTCCTCCTCTCCATGTTTCTCCTCCTCCTCCTCCTACTCTTCCCTGTTCTTATCTCCATGGTTCTCCTATACCTCAGATTTCTCCTCCTATACCACAGATTTCTCTTCTCTTTCCCCTTATTGTTCTTTCCCATCCTCCTTTTCCTCTTCTCCATGCTCCCCTCTCTCCTCCCAGTTCGGCTTCTCTCCACCTTCTTCCTCCCTATTCTCTCTATCCACCCTCCCTCCTGTTCTATGTCTCTCCATTCTCCTACCCCTTCTGCTTCTTTCCATTTTCTCTCTCCCTGTTTCCCTTCTCTGCATTTTCTCCCTCCTCGTTCTCTTTCTCTCCACCCTTCACCTCCTTGTCCCGTACTTTTCCAACCATCTCGTTCCCTTTCTCTTACTTCTCGTTGGTGTTGCTGAAGATGAGGACGAGGCTTGACGGTTCGTGGATTTAGTGAAAGGTGGTCATCATATTTGAACTGTGGGCGACCTGAGCTGTGAGTGGAATAGGAATAAGGACGATTGGGAGGCGACTGACGAATTGATGGTGGGCAGGAATAAGGACATAGTTGGCTTGGTGAGCAGACCTGTGAGTAACTCTCGTGTGGGGAATATAGGCTTGGTGAGGAGGAGTAGGAGTCACTATCACTTATATTCAAGAGAGCCTCTATGACCTTATTCATGGAAGGTCTCTCAATCCAATCATAATGTGTCATGCGATCCAATAGATTTATAAGATCCTCAGGAGGCTGGAATGTGAGGCACTCCTCGTCCCTCAAATCTTGAAGAATATTATAAAAGAGAACCCCGAGGGAATAGACGTCACTGACGTAGTCGGTGGTCTCACCATAGAACACTTCTGGGGCGTACCAAGGGAACTTATCATATTCGTCGCGAGTCTCGTAAGTGAAGTAGACAGGGGATCCAATTTTAGTTGCGAGGCCAAAATCAATTATATTAATCTTAAGGCGGCCATCTGTAAAGTATACAAGTATATTGTCATCCTTAATGTCATTATGTATGACGTCAGTGTTGTGGACGTCCTTTAGGTTAGTGACCACTTCTTTAGCCAAGTCCAGAAAATTGGTGGTATTCATGTAGGTTGGTTGTGAGTGAATCCACTGTCGGAGCTGGATACCTTGACATAGTGTTGTGACAATGAGCGGTGCATCTGTTGCATAAGCCAGCAGTGTTGGTGCACCACCTGCCCCACCCACCTCCAATAATATCTGGGCTTCATCCTTGAAGAATATAGAGAGGGAATCCTTTCGTCCTCTCTTGAGACAGGCTAGACGCCCTTGGTACTTTACAGTGAAGGCCTCTGCATTGAAGCCTCCGCCCAAAAACTGGTAATCCTCAATCTCCTCCAGGATATGTGCAGCAGGCAGCTTGAGTTTGGCTAAGCCCAACGTATCTGTTTTCTTATCATAATTTGTCTTCGTCGGAATAAGATCCTCTTCAGTTTCACTGCACGCTGTATCCTGATCCTCCTGCCTCACCTTCTCTGCTATCATATTCACGTCCATGGTTCTCGTGATTACTTTAAAGTTAGGCTGTTCCGAAAAGTCCTTTGTCTGTCAAAACATATATACGGTACTTTGCTTCATATCCCAAGAAAGTATTTTGGTGTCCTAAAACCATCTATTAACTCAACTATACGACCCGGGAGCGTTAAATTCACTCTTGGTACACAACACCCAGGTATATCGAAACCGGTCTTTCAGAAAACATTACTCACTATTAATTCTCTCCATCCGTCATCCTTTCTCCATGTGGAAGAGTAAAAGGCATCATGGAACGAAAACTTGTATACATATTTAAGACTGGTGTAGATTAATTTCCTTTTAATCAATAATAATAGGTCATCAATATATGTTAAATAGTTGTGGATGGGTAGTGAAGATGAATTGGTAGGCGTGGATGGGTAGTGAAGATGAATTGGTAGGTGTGGATGGGTAGTGAAGATGAATTGGTAGGTGTGGATGGGTAGTGAAAACGAATTGGTAGGCGTGGATGGGTAGTGAAGATGAATTGGTAGGTGTGGATGGGTAGTGAAGATGAATTGGTAGGTGTGGATGGGTAGTGAAGATGAATTGGTAGGTGTGGATGGGTAGTGAAGATGAATTGGTAGGTGTGGATGGGTAGTGAAAACGAATTGGTAGGCGTGGATGGGTAGTGAAGATGAATTGGTAGGTGTGGATGGGTAGTGAAGATGAATTGGTAGGTGTGGATGGGTAGTGAAGATGAATTGGTAGGTGTGGATGGGTAGTGAAGATGAATTGGTAGGTGTGGATGGGTAGTGAAGATGAATTGGTAGTTGTGGATGGGTAGTGAAGATGAATTGGTAGGTGTGGATGGGTAGTGAAGATGAATTGGTAGGTGTGGATGGGTAGTGAAGATGAATTGGTAGGTGTGGATGGGTAGTGAAGATGAATTGGTAGGTGTAGATGGGTAGTGAAGATGAATTGGTAGGTGTTGATTGGTAGTGAAGATGAATTGGTAGGTGTGGATGGGTAGTGAAGATGTGTGGTAGGTGTGGATGGGTAGTGAAGATGAATTGGTAGGTGTGGATGGGTAGTGAAGATGAATTGGTAGTTGTGGATGGGTAGTGAAGATGAATTGGTAGGTGTGGATGGGTAGTGAAGATGAATTGGTAGGTGTGGATGGGTAGTGAAAACGAATTGGTAGGCGTGGATGGGTAGTGAAGATGAATTGGTAGGTGTGGATGGGTAGTGAAGATGAATTGGTAGGTGTGGATGGGTAGTGAAGATGAATTGGTAGGTGTGGATGGGTAGTGAAGATGAATTGGTAGGTGTGGATGGGTAGTGAAGATGAATTGGTAGTTGTGGATGGGTAGTGAAGATGAATTGGTAGGTGTGGATGGGTAGTGAAGATGAATTGGTAGGTGTGGATGGGTAGTGAAGATGAATTGGTAGGTGTGGATGGGTAGTGAAGATGAATTGGTAGGTGTAGATGGGTAGTGAAGATGAATTGGTAGGTGTTGATTGGTAGTGAAGATGAATTGGTAGGTGTGGATGGGTAGTGAAGATGTGTGGTAGGTGTGGATGGGTAGTGAAGATGAATTGGTAGGTGTGGATGGGTAGTGAAGATGAATTGGTAGTTGTGGATGGGTAGTGAAGATGAATTGGTAGTTGTGGATGGGTAGTGAAGATGAATTGGTAGGTGTGGATGGGTAGTGAAGATGAATTGGTAGGTGTGGATGGGTAGTGAAGATGAATTGGTAGGTGTGGATGCAGAGTGAAGATGAATTGGTAGGCGTGGATGGGTAGTGAAGATGAATTGGTAGGTGTTGATGGGTAGTGAAGATGAATTGGTAGGTGTGGATGGGTAGTGAAGATGAATTGGTAGGTGTGGATGGGTAGTGAAGATGAATTGGTAGGCGTGGATGGGTAGTGAAGATGAATTGGTAGGTGTGGATGGGTAGTGAAGATGAATTGGTAGGTGTTGATGGGTAGTGAAGATGAATTGGTAGGTGTGGATGAGTAGGATGTGTTGGTAGGTGTGGATGGGTAGTGAAGATGTGTTGGTAGGTGTGGATGGGTAGTGAAGATGAATTATTTGGTGTGGATGGGTAGTGAAGATGAATTGATAGGTGTGGATGGGTAGTGAAGATGAATTGGTAGGTGTGGATGAGTAGGATGTGTTGGTAGGTGTGGATGGGTAGTGAAGATGTGTTGGTAGGTGTGGATAGGTAGTGAAGATGAATTATTAGGTGTGGATGGGTAGTGAAGATGAATTGATAGGTGTGGATGGGTAGTGAAGATGAATTGATAGGTGTGGATGGGTAGTGAAGATGAATTGATAGGTGTGGAAGGGTAGTGAAGATGAATTGATAGGTGTGGATGAGTAGGATGTGTTGGTAGGTGTGGATGGGTAGTAAAGATGAATTGATAGGTGTGGAAGGGTAGTGAAGATGAATTGATAGGTGTGGAAGGGTAGTGAAGATGTGTTGGTACGTAATATTCTGGTGGTTATGCCCAGGATATGCCAAATACATTGTTGGTAAATCTGGAGCAAATGATTCCTCCAAACAATTCCAAGCAACAGAACACCATTATATTTGTTCATCTGCTCCTGTTTTCTGGCAAAGTTTGGAGGAATCAAGGCACTCCAATGCAAAAAAAAAGTTTAATTGAACCTTAAACGATGTTGTATAAGAGTATGTACAGGTCAGGAAATGGTAGTGAAAATGAAGTGATTATGTATTTCGATATATAAAGAGATATTGAAATTGGTTGCTTACAAGGTAGTGGTGTAGTTGCAATAGTGGTCAAGAGTGTAGTGGTGTAGATAAGATGGTTGGTGAATAAATTAGATCCGTAGATCGGATATTTAGATGCATTTTACATGTTGGCACCCTGCGAGGTTCTGTTGTTTATGTCCCGGACACACTTTTTTTCACGTGACTCTACACACCTAGTCCGAATTATTATTATTGAAGAAGTAGCCTGATCTTGCAGTGGATTATTCTTCATTCGTGTGGGAGAAATCGTCTGGGGATAGATCACTATCCCAGGCTTTACAGCGCATGGCAGCATTATAGATGACTCTCCTAGCCTCGAGGAAAGAAGGGCGGTCTTTCAAAGGTCCAAGGGCACGGTAGGTCATACCTCTGAGGCGGCTGGAGGTTTTGGGAAGTAACTTCAACGCACTTCGCAACATATATCCAAATGAATACATATCTGTGCCCGTTGATGTGGGTTTCCTACCACAAAACAGATCCGGATCATACCAAGGTTTTTTAGCATGTTGTATCTCTAGTTCACGACTATTTAAATCGGATGCTTTACCAAAAGGATAGACTTCATGATTCGAGAGGAGCCCAAGGTCGATCAGCGTCGTAACTGTTGTAGAGGCTTCACTGTAGTTCTCAATCGTTACATTACTGGCTTTGATATCATTGTGACTGAAACCCCAACGGTTGATTAATGCTAGGATTCCCGAGAGTGTGTGAAAGATCCTTAACAGCACGTACTCGTCCACTGGTTTCACTTTGCAGAACTTTGTTAGAGTGACTCTCCCATGCATGGACATAAGAACAGCGGGAGGGTCCAAACAAATACCTACCAAACGAGGCACTCCCCTAATATGTCTCATGATCGCCAAGGCAGTAGCCTCATGCACGGTGCTGTCTAAAGCACAAATGACCCTAATGAGCTTAAGACAGAGGGGATATGGTACATCTTCCAGTGTCACGCTGTACACATCTCCATATCCTCCTTCTCCAAGTAGATTGTAAAAGGTTAGCTGTGTTTCTAAAGGTTTTACGTCCACCAGTTTAAAACCCATTTCCAATAACGAGTTTATTCCCTTTTCCTGCCGCTCACTCAGCCCCGCATCTTCGAGTATTTCTTTGCTCTAGGTCAGTTTTTGTAACGTCAACTTTTCATCTTTCTTATTCTCCTCCATATAGGATAGGCCGGAATGTCTAGAGCAACAAGAGTGCGGCGTGTTGCGGCCCCCTTCGAACCATACATTGGTGTGTTTGTTATGTTTGACATCGGTATACTTTCTGTAGTTGTTGTTTCTATAGTATTGATGTATAAGATGACCAAGCCTCATAAAAACACTGTAAGAGGTAGCAAGGCCCAGAAGTGCATAGAGACAATAGAGGATTGCCAGTGCCAGTCCCATATGACCCTACAAGACCACCCACCTCACCACCTATATGGAAACCCCCATGAAAATTACCAACATCCTCGGCCACAACTCCATCATGTCCCTCATTCTGCCGTTTGTGTACTGAGGCATAATCATTAATCTAAAAATATTTCCCCTAAAATCCAGGTGGTGTGATCGCTGGGGTTATATTTCAACACCGAAAAAGGGGGTTTATTGATTTACAGAGGAAAAGACAATGCCATGCAGGAAAGGCAGAGATAATTTTGCCAATGATTGAAGGTTCGCTGATAGGAATGAATGATGTACAGACGGTGTAATATATCTGAAGGTAGTGATGGTAGTGAAGGTAGTGAAGATGTATTGGTAGTAGTAGAGAGCTGATATAGGTCAGTGAAAAAAAAAGTTTAGTGTGGTTAGGAGCAAAATACTGACAATGTCTGGTTGTCTCGATATGAAGGAAGAAAGGAAAGAAGGAAGGAAGAGAAAGGAAGGAAGGAAGGAAGGAAGGAAGGAAGGGAGAGAAAGAAAGGAAGGAAGGAAGGAAGGAAGAGAGAGAAAGGAAGGAAGGAAGGAAGGAAGGGAAGGCAGGCATATAAGATCAAACGGTATACACGAGATATGAAAAATGTACTATGCGTGTTCTGGTACTGTTGTTATGATGAATGAGAAACCTGTGGGTGTGGGTGTGTGTGTGTGTGTGTGGGTGTGGGTGTGTGTGTGTTTGGTGTAGGGTACAAACTAGTTGGAACTGCTAAAGAATAGTCGACATAATTATAAGAAATAAATAAAGAGAGAGAGAGAGAGAGAGAGAGAGAGAGAGAGAGAGAGAGAGAGAGAGCCTGCCTGCCTGCCCGTCTGTGACATATTGATGGCTGGCACTTGCTTGACTCTTCCCACAACTTTACCCCCCATGCACGGTCACTTGCCTACCAGACACGATCCTAGGCACATCGTACCCACTACCTCCGCCCCACTCCACTTCGGGCCACAACACCACACAGTCTCCACTTCACTCGCCTCCACTCCACTCCACTCCACCTCATCGTCTCCACTCCACACCACTTCAAAGTATCCTATGCTGCCCTACCCGCCCACGACACCACTTTCGGTACATATAAATAATATTATATTTTAGATATAATTTATATCAAAAGAGCCAACTGGAATCTTAATTTGCTCTTGATTATCGAATAATTTATTTATCCCACAAGTAACTCCCATTTTATGGAACTTACAAGCACTGGCTTCGCCAGTGGCGCTCGCCTCGCTCGCCGCTCCACCCACCCCCACCCCCCCAATCAGATGTCACACTAGGTAGTGAAGATGTTAAGTAGTGAAGAAGAACTACATATGAAATTAAACATTTTTAAGATACATTGACACTCGCGGCTCGCTCCACCCGCCCCCACCCCCCATTCAGATGTCACACCAGGTAGTTTAGATGTATGTATGGTGAGTGCCACATTTTATCACGGAATTGCATTTTTTAGTTTGTTTTGAGATTTTTTGAAAGTTTGGAAAGGTTGCAGTTTTTAATATACATTGATTGATATAATGTATTCCAGTAGGCAGTGACTGTCTGTGAGTAAAATACCTTAAGGGGGAAGTTCTGTGTTGGGAAATCTGGAGCAACGGAATCTTCCAAACTATTCCAAGCAACAGCATACGTAGTCCTCCTAACTCTACAAGAAAACACATCCCCATAGTCTCATACGGAGTTATTCTGTTTCCTGATATCGTTTGGAGGCATTTTTTACTTCCCAATTTCTCTCTCTCTCATTACAGACACCACCACGTTTTTATTTACAAATCTATATGTGAATAGATAAATATATAGACTATCGAAGCACTGAGTACTTTTAACCATGCCGTACCATAAAAAACAAAAGCAGAATATATTGCAACGCATTGATCTGTGAAAAAAAGAAAAGAAAAGAAAAGAAAAGAAAAGAAAAGAAAAGAAAAGAAAACTAAGACGACCCAATCTTTACCCATGAAGCAAGAAACGTGCAGTACCGTACCGTATATATATTGTTTGCATTGAGTGCCAGATAGGAGGTGACATGACACACATATTTTCTCCCTGGATTTCTTAACTGGAACAGAATTTCCATGCACCTTGACCACAAAACCTGAATTAGTAAGTGGGCATTTATTTTTTATTTTTTTTTATTGTTGTTATTTTGTACGTTAAATGGAGGGTTACTGAAATTAAATAAATATATCAAATTAGTATTACAATATCAATGTATTTAAGGGAGTAGGGGGACAGGCTTGGGGGGGGGGGGTACTGAAGGGGTGCGGGAGTAGGGGGACAGGCTTGGGGTGGGTAGAAAGCTTGTCCCCCTATTCCCGGACCCCCTAACCCCCCCAAACCCCCAAGCCTGTCCCCTAATCCCACACCCCCTTAACCCACCTACCACTGTTTGTTAATTAATGAGTTGCGGTTGTGTAATTGGAGGTAATTAATTTATCACCAGTAATTGGTATGGACTCATGTTTTCAATTGGACAGAACCAAATTTTTTTTATTTATAAATTATTTTCAAACTTTTATTTTTATATAGTAATTGATATATATTCCTGGAGAACATCTATAGTTGTATGTATATATATATATTTTTTTTTTTTCTCGAAAATTTCTGTTTGTTCATAATTTGCAGATAATTCGTCAAATATTTGGACCCATCATTTAGTAAAAAATTAATACATATGAGTAGATAATGAGTAAATTTTAATATATATAATGAGTAAATATACATACACAATTTCAGTAATATCATGCAAGAGAACAAAGACAACATTGTTAATAATCCACATTATTATAAAAAAAGAATCAAAGCTTTCTCAAGTTAATAGAAAACGAATTGTCCATGACATTGAGAGAAAATGCACAAGATAAAAGGGTGACTATAATAGGTGAACCGGTAATTTAAAAACCTAATTTATGTCTTATTATTATTATATCATAGTAATATCAATGTTGTCGTTATTTTCTTTTAGTTTATTATTTCAATTGTGTACGTAGTTTTATTCATTAATTTCCCACCATGTATCAAATATTTAACTTCATGGTAGTCAGAAAATTGGAGATGAGCGAGTCCTTTAGATATTACCACGAAACACCACCACCTATATGGAAGGTGCCTTTCTTCTCTTTCTACTCCCCCACCCCCCACCCCCACCCTCCACCCCACCCCTAGCTGATCACGTGCATATAGACACTGTATATAAAAAAATAATAATATATACTCTATTGATTTACATTCTTGCTATCTGTCTCCCTCCCCCCTCCTCCCCCCTCCCCCCTCCCCCCTCCCCCTCCCCCTCCCCCTCCACCCTCCACCCCCTACTGAATATATTATCTCCCTCCCTCCTTATTCTCTTCTTTCGTCACCTTGCCCCCATTTTATTATTTCTTATATTTCGTTTCTTAGCTTTCTTATTTTTATTTACATATCTTTCCTTTCCTTTTTTTTCCTCTGTGTTTATTCACATCTTTTTTTCCCCTTCCTTTCTTACCTCGTCTTTTATTCATATAAATTCTTTCCTTACTTTTTATATTTACTATAATAATGTATACTGTATATATTTTTTTTTCATCACCCATCACTGAATTGGTAACACTGATATGACTGGCTTGCTATCTATGGCTTACTGTACTTATGTACTTATACTTATACTTATACTTATAGTTCTGCCATAAACGTATAATAAAATCGTAACCTTTTTGTTGACTTGGAATAAGGTATATAATAGACACTTGAACTGCTCCATCTAGTTTGATTTTTGTATTATATAGTTTGATTTTTGTATATAATGTCACTGCTAATGTTGTTTTCTTTTATTCCCCGTGAAAATTTGGTTCAAGGTTTTCCTACGTTTAGCGATCAGGACTGGGTATATATGGACAGAAAAACGCCTGGCCAATGAGCACTCTGTTATTATTAGTGAATTTCTCCCTCAGGTCATTAATGAAAGGTATTCGAAATTTTATAGTCCCTTTTTTTCTTTTTTTTTCTATACCTCAACCTCGGGGCGAAGCGAATATTTAATAAAGGGGATAGATAATAATACACTTTGGGTATATTTTTAACAGTGCCTATATTCCTCCTATACAGGTAGTCAGTCTAACTTTTCCGTATGTCTATCTTTAGAAGTCTATCCCAAGTAGAAAAAGAAGTCATAATTTCTGGTGATACTTTAATTAACGAAGCTCTTTATACTTTTCCGTACCAGTAAGCTTTAAACGGTATTTGTATAATGAATATGAGAAGAGTTTGTTTGTTTTTTCCAGGAAGAAGGCAGATAATCTCCAATTAACCCAACTCTCTGTTTTTACCAACTTCAGTAAACTAGATCCCGCTTTTTGACGAGATTATCTGTCACCAGCGATTCAGTTTTGTGTTTACCAGAGACAATTAACTGTTTACCGTCTCATAATGAGCTCGTTAAACTATATTTCAAGCCTCCACTTTCGTAAAATATATTTGTTTATCTACTTTTGTGTCATAATTTTTTTTATTTTTTTTTTTACAGTAATTCCATGAAACTTTACATAATACTTTTTGATGTACTAAATTCTTTCCTAATTGTGTTTAGAGACTATAGACGTAGATTCCAACGAACCTACAAGAAAGATCCCGTTAAACTACACACTTACTAACATCTTCCTTTTCACACCACTGACGTAGAGAGAGTATGAGAAGAAACGTTTAAACTACACACTTACTAAATATATTATGAGAAGATACGTTTAACTTACACACTTACTAACATCTTCCTCTTCACCCCACTGACCTAGAAAGAGTATGAGAAGATACGTTTAAACTACAGTACTTACTAACTAACTTACTAACCTCTTCCTCTTCACCCTACTAACGTCTAGCATGATGGTGATGAGGAGACAACACTGGGTGGGATCCCTGTTGCGTCCATCACTCGTGGTCTTGTTGGTGATGACTGTAGTGACGGGGGCAGTAGTGTATCAGGCCAGGAGTGGACCAGAATACGTGGATCAATCCTTTGAACACGCCTTAACTATCCACTTTCTCATCGAATACCACTACATATACGCAGGTTAGAAGGGAATTATGGTACTTGACTTGACTGACCTAAAGTGAATAGAAATAAATGTCGTGTGTGTATAAAAAATGGTGTGAACAGATTTGACTGACCTGAAGTGAGTGTATACAGTATGTGGTGTGTGTATAAGTGAAGTGTGTATATACAGTATGTGGTGGTGTGTGTATAAGTGAAGTGAGTATATACAGTATGTGGTGTGTGTATAAGTGAAGTGAGTATATACAGTATGTTGTGGTGTGTGTATAAGTGAAGTGATTATATACAGTATGCGTGGTGTGTGTATAAGATATAGTGAATGAACAGATTTGATGAGGCAGGAAGTTGTAGCATCAAGAAGTATATAGTGTAATTATTATATAGGCAGGTATGTTTCATGTTTTTTTTATTTACTAACACTACGATAAAATTATATAGCATTTCCTTCGTCTTACTGTTGCTATAATAATCTGCCTCTTAATCTCTGTGTTCTTGTTATAATTTTATCTTCACGACACTATTACTTATTACAGAAGAAAATTGTTTGATTTATATATCCTTCAAACAATTTTCTTCTGTCACTTGTCTGGCCACGATGAACTTAAGGGTAGATTTTCCTGTTGGTAAATAAATTGGAAGACTATTGATTCCTCCTAACTATACCGGAAAACAGACGTCTCCCTCAGTGGTACGAATAGGGAATAGTTTGGAGGAATCAGAAACCTTCCAGTTCACCAACAAGAGAATCTCACCTTAATCACATTCCCACTTTACCTTCCATTTTTCTCTACACTTACCAGTCACTCTCTACAGCTGGCCTTCTCCTCATTCTTCTTTACACATCTCTCTCTCTCTCTCTCTCTCTCTCTCTCTCTCTCTCTCTCTCTCTCTCTCTCTCTAACTTACCTTCTTCTCAGTACCTACGGACGGTGCGTTAGGGTTGTTGGAGTGTACAAGGGCGTGTGTTCGTACCACCGGCTGTGCTTCCTTCTTGATGTTGGCTGCTGAAGGCCGCTGTGCCCTCACCAAGTACAACCGCTGTGCCGGCCCTACCCAACCTCTCGTCTCAATGGCAGGTGTGTGTGTGTGTGTGTGTGTGTGTGTGTGTGTGTACAATATATTTGGAATAATATGCCTCCCTACGTACGACTATATACAATCACCATGCATCCCAAGACTAATAACACTAATCTTATTGGTGTTATTGGTGTTGATGTACCTGGTCTACCATGACACTGTTCATGTGAATGGCTTTAGCTCTTTATTACTAAGGGTTCATTACACTTTGCTTTCCCGTATGTTTATTGTACCGGACAATATTTCTCCCTGGTTCATTCCACTACAGTATAAAGTTATTGTATCCTGTTGAAACTCCTCTCAAAGCGTTGTTACTCCAAGTTATTATTTATTTATTTATCATTATGCTATATACCTTGTTCCTCCAGGTGCAAAATTCTATGACTCCTAGTTACTCCTAGTTATTATTTATTTATTGATTGATTATTATTGTATATACCTTGTCCCTCCAGGTGCAAAATTCTATGACTTGCTACCTGCCACCGAAATGTCTGAGCTTGGCGGCCGCACTTGTCTTGGTAACTGTCGAGTGAATCATGGCTGTTCCCGCTGTGGACGTAACAACTGTGCCGGTGAATTGTGTGACCTGTGCAGTGTGTTCTGTTGGCAGCTGGACCCACAAATCACCGGTCTTACATCTGTTTACATCTCGCCCAGTGAACGACGACAAATTGAATGTTCAGGAGAGTGGCAATTGGGATGGAGAAGATCCTTTAATTACTACTCTCAGCTATCAGCAGTCAGCCTCACTCTTAAGGTTACCATTCTCTATACAAACACAACATTAAGTAGCACCACTGCCTTATTTGACAGTGTACAGTATACATCAGGTTTACTCACTGTGGGAACCTTTCTATCAGGAGATGCTGGCAATGGTTGGGGAGCTCCCTTTACCAACCGTCCCACCTCCACACCAGATGGAAGTGTGGAGTCCTTCTTCTACCCTTCAGGTGTGACTCGTGCCGGGGGAGTGTTATCATACCAGGAACAACTCGACCTTAACTACACCACCATCATCAGAGGATATTACTGGCCATCCTCAGACCCCGCCAGGAGTGAAGCCAGGATTCAAACTATTTCATTATGGCTCACTCAACAGTAAGATTTCCCACACCTGCCATGGAAGGTATCCCACACCTGCCATGGAAGGCATCTGACACCTGCCATGGAAGATATCCCACACCTTACACTTCATAAATAACAGCACATACATCCTCAAATGTCATTCTCCACTTGTCGCACAACCTGTCACTCGTAAAATTTCAGTCTAAGGCTTCACATTCATGGCACAATAGTCCTGTGATTTGTTTTTTCTCAAGACCTCCTTACACCAACCACTGTCCACTCAACACCCATCACTTCCCACCTCCGTCTGGGTAAGCTACATCATCTACCCTATACTACACCTGACCTGCAAGTAGCCTATACCGAGGCATTATACAATAGTCTGTGTATTGTATTGTATAGGTTGAGGGGAGTCGTAGTTCTTCAGTGCCGGACTTCATCACTCTTTATTATCACTCCAGCATCATCTATCTTCCTTTATCTGCCGTTCTCGAGTCGGTTTTGCTCTGTCCTAATCTCTCGTTTGTACTCTAAGCCTCTGAAAGCAGGTTTTAGTAGCAATAAAACCTTTGACCGACCAAAAGCTGGAGGATAATGTGACCGTACGATAGATGTCCTGTTTACGAGTATAGGATATCAGGAGCCAGGCGGACTTCTACCTATTACATCCTTTGATTAATTTACTTATAGTATATTATAGTTTATTTATGGTAAACAGCAGCAGTGAATCAATATAATGGTATCCTGTTGTCTGGAATAATTTGGAGGAATCAGTTGCTCCAGATATACCAACAACAACACTATATTAAATACCCCCTTAAGGGAAGGTTTTCGTGTTAGTGAAATGGGAGATCTCCGATTCCTCCAAACTAATCCATGAAACAGATCCCCTATTAGTACCATTGAAGGTGTCTGTTTCCTGGTATACTTAGGAGGAATCAGCAGCCTTCCATTTTACCAACAGGAGAATCTTCCCTTAGGTTTGATCTTTGCAAATAAAATATGCCAATTTTGTGGAAAGCATTGTAACAAGTCAAATCCAGTTAAAGATAAAGATTACTTCTTTTTTAACTAACACTTTAACCCCCGTATTATAACAACTCTTTGTATGTGTGTTTTCACCAGACGATATCTTATTGTGATAGAGTACATACACATTACCTGAGCTGCCTTGTAATGTTGTTTTAAGTCGTCATCAGGGCAACATCATAGAGTTTGGACATGTTCGTATGTTTGCAATATTCACCTCACCATAGTGTCTCAGATTCATTTCGAAGCAGTGAATAGGTTTTTTTTCAATTCTATTTGTATGAGCTGTTGTTATGATTTTGAAGGACCAGTGAATAAATGCTGACGAATAAAATTATAAGTTAAGAGTATTCGCTAAAAGAGGGAAAGAAAACGGATATAAGGCCCACAACCATGACTACAGAAAACGTACCTTAGAACATTCATAGGAGAGGCTACTGTATCGAGATTATTTAATTAGTGTATTTATTAACCTTATAATAATAATAATGATAATAATAATAATAATAATAATAATAGTGTGAGAATATATGAAGGGGAGATTTTCTTGTTGGTGAATTGGAAGGTCTCTGCTGATTCCTCCAACCTATATAGACAGGAAACATGCAAAGCCCCTATTATTATTATTATTATATTTTATAGTACCATCGAGGGTGTTTGTCTGTTTCCTGGCAAACTTTGGAGGAATCGCAGACCTTACAATTCACTTTAATTAAGTTAGTCGGAAAATTTAGATAGGGATTTTATGAAGAGAAAATTACCAATATTGTTTAATTTTTTTTTTTTTTTTTTAGGTAAAACATGTGAAACAACACTGTCAATAAAACCTTTCACAAATCATGATCTTGTGTTGCAATTTTCCTGGACTTATCTTCACTAATTTTATTTTAGTCTGGTCACTTACGTACTAAATATTTTGTAAATAGTAGCAGACAAATCTCCCTCCCTCCCTCTCCCTTCCTCCTCCCTCACCCTCTCCCTCTCCCTCTACCTCTCCCTCTCCTTCTCCCTCTCCCTCTCCCTCTCCCTCTCCCTCTCCCTCCATTGGCCCCACCCAATAAATAAACACACACACACACACACACACACACACACACACACACACACACACACACACACACAAACAAACTATATATATACGATGTTTGTTGGAATGGACGACGCTGTTAAAAATCGGATGTGTTTGTGTTGTGCAGTGAGCGGCGGAAGGAGTGTTTGGACGAGGAAATGGTTGTCGATCACTCACCTTGTTTTAATTCTTACAGGAACGTAAAAAAAAAAAAAAAAAAAAAAAAAAAAACTTGGTAAGGTAAACAGCGCTGAATTGAGAGAGAGAGAGAGAGAGAGAGAGAGAGAGAGAGAGAGAGAGAGAGAGAGAGAGAGAGAGATGACCGATACGTGTGTTGTTGTACTGTTGCAGATAAAACTTTTCTTCTTTTTGTTGTTGTTTTGGCGTTATATGACCTCTATGTTGCGGTGCTTAATATCAATCAACCAATCAATCAATTAATCAGTCTATTGTTGTTGTTGTTGTTGTTGTTGTTGTTGTTGTTGTGCAAAAGGTATAGTTGGTTTGTTTGTCGTGAAGCACCTACTCTGGTTTTCCTCCTCATCAACATCATTCGTCTGCAAAATCCAGTCACTAACTTGTAAACATATGCTATATTTATTCTCATTCGTAATTCGGAGACAGATGGATGGAGAGACGAAATATTTGTAGGCGACGGCAACACACAAGAAGGATATAACAGCAACACACAAGAAGGATATAACAGCAACACACAAGAATGATATAACAACAACACACAAGAATGATATAACAACAACACACAAGAAGGATATAACAGCAACACACAAGAATGATATAATGACTTCCTGACCCCCTGCTGACCAACCCCCTGTGTTCCTGTCAGTGTCGCAGCATGTGGACCATTTATTACACATCCCTTCTTTCCCAGTATGTTGTTGTTGCCATGTCTGTCTCTTGTGTTACAATGTGGGCATTACTTATAGGGTTTTGGCGCCCCTGCAGCCCCAGTTACTTGCTTTCAATTCTTCAACTGTCTCTCTTTTCTTTTTATTTCCTTCCTGCTTGCTGTCACACCTCTCTATCACCTTTTTCTGGAGCTATAGGACCTCGATGTTGCGGCGCCTAATATCCATCAATCAAAAAATCACTTGTGTTACAGGTATGATTAATGGCTTTGAGAACCTGTTGTACGGGACGACTTTTGCATAGTGTGTTTTGTTGGTTTAAGACAGTGTGATGAAATAGAGCACAAAGAAGACGAGATAACTAAGTGAGAGGTGGAGGGAGGGAAGGAGGAAGTCGTGAAGGGTCTGTCATGTCGGCGAATTGGATCCAGGATCCCATATATATAAAAAAAAAAAAAAAAAAAAAAAAAAAAACGCTGAAGCAGTAATCATGTTTCTTGGCCATGAATCTATAAATCATGGACAAGTCACCAACCAGTCCTTAATAAATCATCCCTCCCTTCCTTTAACTCTAACCTAGCCTAACCTAACCTCACCTAACCTAACCTAACCTAACCTAACCTAACCTAACCTAACCTCACCTCACCTCACCTCACCTCACCTCACCTCACCTCACCTCACCTCACCTCACCTCACCTCACCTCACCTCACCTCACCTAACCTAACCTAACCTAACCTAACCTAACCTAACCTAACCTAACCTAACCTAACCTAACCTAACCTAACCTAACCTAACCTAACCTAACCTAACCCAACCTAACTCTATTCTAACCTAACCTCATATCCAGACAAAGACATCAAGAGGAATCAATCACCCACAACTCCCCATAACCAACCAGCCAACCAACCAACCAACCCACCAACCAACCAAATAGCAGCAATATATTTATCATCCCTCCCTTAACCTAATATCCCGATGTCTGTATATGTCGGATGGAAGGAAGCCCAACCCAGGGAATCACCACCAGCAGACCAGACCAGACAGCCTCATCTTGGGTCTGTCTATCTGTGTGTCCAGCTGTCCTCCTACTCCTCCACTTCCTCCTCCACCTCCTCCTCCTCCTCCTCCTCCTCCTCCTCCTCCACTTCCTCCTCCTCCTCCTCCTCCTCCTCCTCCTCCTCCTCCTCCTCCTCCTCCTCCTCCTCCTCCTCCTCCTCGGTCATATCATTTGGTCCCTCTGTCGTTTTGATATATTTACGATTTTATTCTTGTTTTTTTTTTTCCCACAGTCAGTTTGTTGTCGATTTGCATTTTTTTTTTTTTTTTTACAATTATTCATCGTGGATATGTGGTCGTTTTTGTTGCTCTTTTGTATCACACACTCACACACACACACACAAACTCACACAGAAACACACACAAAACACACACACACAACAACAAACACACACAAACACACACAAACACACACACACACACACACACACACACATATGATCATGCTTGCACACAAAACAATAGTGTCTATTTGCTTATGCATGCACGTACACACACACAAACGCACGCACACACGCACTTGAACAAAGCACATGACTCTTACAATAGGCTGTAGTAATTATATTCGGCATAATGTCGGAGTACTAATTAGAAAATTGCTTTGGACGAAGGCTTGTCGCGGCTGATTGGTTTTATTGCACACATCCTATCAATCTAATCATTCATGTTCATCCACACACCATTTTAACACCTTTGGACACACACACACACACACACACACACACACACACACACACACACACACACACACACACACACACACACACACACACACACACACACACACACACACACACACACACACCATTTTAACACCTTTGGACACACACACACACATACACACACACACACACACACACACACACACACACACACACACACACACACACACACACACACACACACACCCCTGGGCAGCTAGGCACAAGGAAAGAAGGCCATCGCTGCCTGACTCGTTCTAGGAGAGCAATTTTCTGAAGCTTTACAACTCTGGACGTCATCATCACTTTTCCTCTATTGCACATAACATCCTTCGCATACTTGATCCTTGCTACTCCTGCTGCCCATTTACTCTATATTGTAACACCTTTTACTTACATCTTTATCAACTTCTATCTCTCTGTCATCTTTTATCTTTTTTTACATCTATATTGTACACATTTTATCTCTCTTATATTCTACCTCTTATCATCTTCTACCTCTCTGTCATCTTCCACCTCTCTATCACCTTTCATCTCTTTATCACCCCTTCTACCTCTTGAAGTAAGGACAGTGAAAATTCAGAAGAAAAAATAGAAATAATATACATCTTATAATTTACGATATAATCCTTATTTATAATTATGTCTTCTGGTGCCATTATCGCTAGTCCTCTTCTATCCCTTCGTTATCTCATCCCTCCCTCATCCCTCCCTCCTTTGATCTCGTAGCCCCATTAACCCATTGCCCACGACCACCAACTATCACCTCACTGTCAACTTCAGGCCAAGAATACCCATTGATTCCGTGATAATGGCCGATCCCCCTAGCGGCAGACACCATTACTGCAGGATTTATGAGCAGATGTGTGAGAGAGAGAGAGAGAGAGAGAGAGAGAGAGAGAGAGAGAGAGAGAGAGAGAGAGGAAAGTCTTTTGAGACATGTAGGTATATAGTTTAAGGAAGGGTAAAGATAATCATGTGTAGCTTTGGGCCATCACGAGGTATCTCAAACACACACACACACACAAACACACACAACTACAACCACACACAACTACAACCACACACAACTACAACCACACACAACCACACACAACCACACACACACACACACACACATACACGAAACAGGCAGGCAGGAAAGTTGGATTAGTGTTCAGTTTGACAAGTTTGGGCCACCACATGCAGTTTAGGTATACTGTTGACAATATCCAGAGTTATAGCCTCACTTGCCTAATATTGCATCGCAGATATTGTGGGAGTCTGGGAATTATTCTGGTGTTATCTAAAAATATATATATAAAATAAGAGATGTATGTAAATGTGCGTATGTGTGTATTTTGTGTGCTGTTTATTATATTTATTTGTTATTTCATTATTTCATTTACTTTTTTTTTATCCTTATTCTCTTCTTCTTCCTTGAATTCTCCTCGTTACGTCTCCTTCCCTTCTCTTATTACTTTTTAACCCTTCCTTCGTTTCCTTCTCCTCCTCCTCTTCATCCCTTTCCTCTTCCTCCTCCTTTTCCTCCTCCTCCTCCTCCTCATCCTCATCCTCCCTCTCCTCCCTTTCCTCTTCCCTCTCCTCATCCCTTTCCTCCTCCTCCTCCTCCTCCTCATCCCTCTCCTCCCTTTCCTCTTCCCTCTCCTCATTCTCATGCACCCTCTCCTCCTCCCTCTCCTCCCTTTCCTCTTCCTCCTCCTCCTCCTCATCCTCCCTCTCCTCACCCAGTTCTAAACTAATTAATCTCTCAAAGTTGACTTGTTGGCTCTGCGTACACTTTTTTAGACACATATTTTACTCAGGTATCTTGCATATCGTCTTGCAAACTTTTCGAGCTGCTTTGCATGTGTTCGTGCATTTGCATCTTATTCTTTACTTTTTTTTTTGCATTGCATTGCATTTTTCTTGGTGGCTGAATTCTGCGTGGAGTATTTTAATATAAGGAATCATGTCATATAATTTGTACTTGGGTTAATTTTCGTAAGGTACTTAATATTCTTGATTAATAATATGCTACATACTTATAAGAAATGTATCACACAGAATTGTAATTTCAAAGTGTTTTACATACGGTAGAATATTTTGTAGTGAGTTTGTATTACTTCCTCACCAGACATTCATTATCTTAATACGGTACAGCCAAGTTTGAGTTATATAAACACAAAGAGATTTTTCTGATGTTCTAGGTGAGCGGATAATGAAGGAATACTTCTCTATATAACATTTTCTCGAGGGTTTGTTTTACGAGGTACAGTTGGCTCCACTCCTCCGTGTCTCTCCTGTTGTTGCCAATGTTGGGCCTGTCAGAAATTCTAATCCCGATTCACAAGTTAAAATATTCGAAACATTTATATCTTTCACTTTAAGGATATGAATGTTTCGAATATTTTAACTAATAGATCAGGATTCAAATTTCTGACTGCCCCAATATTGACAACGCGAGAGTAGAAACGCAGGAGTGGAGCCAACTGTACATACATTTGAAAAAGACACTATGTTACAAAACGATTAATAGATGAAAACTTTTTAATCAAATTCTCGTGAGTTTTTTCATAACATAAGTGACTGGAAAAGTTGGTGAGTGCAAAGATAAACAGTGACGTTAAAGTTGTGTATGAAGCCAAAGAAATGTGAGTGCAATCTTAAAGTTAAAGGGGGACATTTTGTGTTGGTAAATCTGCAGCAAAAGTGAATCCTCCAAACTATTCCAAGCAACAAGAACACTATTAGTTTTGCTCTTCTGGTCCTGTTTCCTATAGCATACTTTGGAGGAATCAAGGCACTCCAAAGCAATGCAATAAAAAAGAATTACCACCTCAAGGAAACATCCACATTGAAAACACAAACAGTAAGTAAGGGACGACCAACAATAAAATCACAAACTAAAATGTAATACTCAAGTTGAAATGACCTTCGTGAGGATTATTATATATATATTATTTTTATAGGAAATATCTACAGCGTTGAACAGTAAACTTAAAATAAATTCTGTCGTCGTAGAATTATTATATGGTAACTGATTGAACCAAGTTGGGTAACACGGGAGTAAACACAATCGGATACAAAACTGAGAACCGTATTTATAAGTGTGAAATGGGACTGGTTTTATGTTTATTGTTATTGTTTTTATGTTTGCTTGTTTGTTTTTATGTTCGGTGACATTTCAGAACAAGTAGTTGGTGTGTGTGTTTGCAGTCACTCTCTTCAACACAAGCAGGATTACACACACAATATTTTAAAATAGAACAAAAATATCGTTTCGATCCCGCTTGGTTCTCGGGATTATCTGCAGGCAAAGGGAGAATACACACTCACTCCCCTTGTATATATCCCTGTGTTTTTACAGAATATGAGGACTGGAGTAGATGAATACCCACTGACCCCTCAACACTATGACACACACACACACACACACACACACACACACACACACACACACACACATACTGAGTTTCTATCACCCATGGCTGTACAGTACCGTACACTCGCAATCCAAAATTTGTATCCAGGTGTTGTTGAAGATTCGAATCATTAGACATACTAGTGAACCAATTACAAAGCTTATCCGGTTTCATATTTGCTGTAGTTCGCTTAATACTCGATCAAGCTATTTGAAGCAAGTCTAGATACGTATTATGGATTGCGAGTGTATACAGTCTCGGCCTGAAGTATGTATCCACACACACCCACCCACCCAACCCTGACATGTAGATACTTACTCCAGGACGAGACAATAAATAATGTGGAGCAAATTGGTGACTTTCAGATCGTCCACAACACATGAGAGAGAGAGAGAGAGAGAGAGAGAGAGAGAGAGAGAGAGAGAGAGAGAGAGAGAGAGAGAGAGAGAGTAAGAGAGAGAAAGAGAGTAAGAGTAAGAGTAAGAGAGATAATGGCCGTGAGCCGTCCCTCTTCACGTTAGAGCAACAAACATATACAAGAGGTGAACGCCTGGATAAAATGAATGTTTCAATTTGCAGCAACTGTAAAAAAAAAAAAAAAAAAAAAAAGTCGTAAGCTAGAGACAGACACAGCCAGACATCCAGACAGCCAGACAGAAATCCATCCATCCATCCATCCATTCATCCATCCTTCCATCCAGACGTCCAGACAGACAGACAGCCAGACAACCATCCAGACAGCCACATAGCCAGCCAGACACACATCCATCCATCGACCCAGACAGCCAGACAGCCACATAGTCAGCCAGACACACATCCATCCATCCAGGCAGTGTTGATGTCCCCCAGGCCTGCATTATCAACCGGACCGCAAACGACGCCTCGCCTTTTCATGAATTTCCCGGGGAGTCGAAATTGTGTAGCCGAGCGGATCTGTAATTAACGGAGGTCAGGGTATACGAGCCGAGCACCGCGTCAAAACACTTACTATGCAACTTGGAACCCTCTAGTTTTTCTCACCAATTTCGTCGTCTTTTTTTTTTTTTTTTTTTTTTTTTTTTTTTTTTTCTATTCATTTGTCGTTTCATTATTTTAAGTCACTTTTATTTATTTATTTATTTATTTATTTTTGTTTTTGTTTTTGTTTTATTTCTCCATTACTTTTTTTCTGTTCTATTCATTTGTCGTTTCATTATTTTAAGTCACTTTTATTTATTTATATATTTTTGTTTTTATTTTATTTCTCCATTACTTTTTTTCTGTTCTATTCATTTGTCGTTTCATTATTATAAGTCACTTTTATTTATTTTTGTTTTTGTTTTATTTCTCCATCACGTTTTTTTTTCACTTTTTTTTTTTTGCGTTTTATACTTGTGTAATTATTTTATCTTTTTTTTTTTTTAGCTTGTTGTTGTTTTAATTATGTTTGTTATTGCATCATCGCACTGCACCAATTTTATTTCGTTCTTGCTTTTCGTTGAGCCGTACAACAGTAAAAAATTCAATTACACGTAAAGCCTCGTTTCATTTTCTCTTGTAATACTGGTGTGTAAAACTCTCTCTCTCTCTCTCTCTCTCTCTCTCTCTCTCTCTCTCTCTCTCTCTCTCTCTCTCTCTCTCTCTCTCGTGTTTGGGGGGAATATATTTGTCTTTTCAGCGATAAATTAGGTTAAATGTTTATACATACAAGTTTAAATTAATACAACTAACTCCTTCTATATTGAGATTAAGAAAAGAGAATTGAGATTAAAAAAGGACCATTGAGACTAGGAAAGAAAATATTGAGATTAAGAAAAAGAATATCGAGATTGAAAAAGGAACATTGAGATTAAAGAAAAGAATATCGAGATTAGGAAAGAGAATTGAGATTAAGAAAATAATATTGAGATTACAAATAGAGAATTGAGATTAAAAAAAGAAAATTGAGATTAAAGAAAAAGAATGAAGTGACGACCTGAGAGACAGAGGAGGAGAAATGGGGTCCCACTGAGGAAGGATGCCAATACTTGTTTCATTAACTCTTGCCCTGTCCTGTCCTGTCCTGCCCTGCTCTCTCATGCCCTGCCCTGCCCTACCCTGTCCTGCCCTGCCCTACCCTGTCCTGCCCTGCCCTGCCCTGCCCTGACCTGACCTGTCATGTCCTATTGTATCCTGTAATATCCTATCCTGCCCTATCCTTTGCTCCCCTATCCTATCCTACTCTATCCTACCCTACCCAATCCTATCCTACCTTATCCTTTGCTATCTTATCCTCGCTCCATCCAGCCTCACCCAGCCCTGCTTTCCGTTGTCCTACTCTATTATGCGAAATGAGAGACTTAGTGCCCTCGCAAGCCTGTTTACTTTGCCACTCCAATTGCAAGAGACGAAGGAATGCGTCTCAGGAGCCAAGAGCCACTATGTGTGTCAAGGCGACCCTGGAACAAGGAAGGGAGTTACAAGTTGTGTAGGAAGAAGGAAGGAAGATTGATACGGTACGAGGAAAGTCAGACCCGGGAAACTAATACATTTATTTTTTACGTGAGTGATTGCATTTTTGGGTGTACTGTACTGTCTCTTCTGAACGATGTAACAAAACTGATTTCAAAGTGCATGTTGTCTCTGTATGTCTCTCTCTCCTATAAGATATAATGCCAATAAGTTAATACTTGATCCTTTTATACCTACCAGAACCCAACCCCAATTCATTTGTTTACTACCCTCTTATAAGATATAATGTTAATAATTTAATACTTGGAACTTTTATCCCTGATAGAACCCAACCCATTTATTTGTTTACTATCCTCATATAAGATATAATGTCAATAATATAATACTTGGAACTTTTATCCCTGCCAGAACTCAACCCATTTCATTTGTTTACTACCCTCTTATAAGATACAATGCCAATAATTTAATACATGGAGCTTTTACCCCTGCCAGAAAACAACCCCAATCATTTGTTTACTAGCCTGGTTCTATCGAGGCTATTCAAAATCGCAATCACCGTTTAGCGTCTCCAGGCAGCGATGTGGAACTGGACCGAAATCGTGAAGAGTTGTGTTTACGAGGCGACCGAAAGCGTAGAGTTGCGACGTTTATGTCCAGTCACGAGAAAAAGTAGACACTCATTTCCACACACCGCACACATACGTATATAGGCTACCCTGGAAAGAGGTGTGTGTGTGTGTGTGTGTGTGTGTGTGTGTGTGTGTTCCTCTTTTAACCTCTCTTTATTTTATATGTACTTTCCAAAGAGTGTATTATAAGAATGAGGAGACCAGACCATAAGAAGCCAAACAGAGCTAACCCTACAAGTTGTAAACACGAAACAAGAGGCTGTAAGAAACGCAGAGTGGGGATCACTATTGGTAGTAGGCGAGAATTAGGAGACTTTCAGAAGGGCAAACTGGAAAACCTTAGAGAGAATGCATGAATTAGGTGACCATAAGAAGGAGTATATGCAAAACACAACATGAGTTAGGAGACTATTACACCGCAGTGGGAAATCTCTTAAAAATTGTTCAGGTTTCGAGAATCTGTAAAAATACCAATTGGGGATGAATGAGTGGAGAGTGTAAGCATTAAGGGAGAAGTACTGTATAGATAAATCTGGAGCAAATTTATTCCTTTAAACCCTTCCGAGCAACAGAACACCAGTATTTTTTTCAATTCGATCCTGTTTCCTATCATACTTTGGAGGAATCAAAGGGCTCCTAATTTACCAAAAGAAATATATATATATATATGTTACTGTCTGATGATTGTTGTAAAGGGTTTTGAAAGATTAATTGTTTACCTGTACGGGAAGCAACCTGCAACCTGTAAAAACCTATACAAGGAAGATAATAGGATAATACGAGATTTGTGAAGCCTTATATTGAGTCTTTAAGAGTTACATTAGGAATAAAAACTACAAATTAATAAAAAGAAAACAATTGAGCAATACAAATTTAAAAATCCATATAAACAGAGTGTTAAACTTAGGAGACAATTAATTCGTGGGGATGTAGATTTTTTTTTATTTTGTGTAGAATTTATGTTGCTGTTGGGAGAAAGGTCAGGTTATTGAAGTGGTGGTGGTGGTTGGTGGTTATTGAAGTGGTGGTTGGTGGTGGTGGGGGTTTTGGTGTTTCATACGGGCCGGGGAAAATATTTCTATATTGGCCTTGGCTTTTTAAACTTTAGGAACATTTGATATTTTTGTGGTGGGTGTGCATTGACGGAGATCACATTGTTAATACCAATTTACTCATATTCATTTTATGGAATATTGAGGGAGGAAAGGATTATGAATTTGAAAGCGAACAAATGAAGCAACGTTACCTTTGTGTTCATAGTTATTTACATTGGGAATGTCTTTATCACTACTCATGTATTGTGTTTTATTTATATAGCATTTTAATAAGAGAGAGCATACAGCAGTCCGTCAACGTAGGCAGTGAGGTACTACAATGTCACTACTGGAGGATTATGGGGCTGGGGTGTGTCTTCTCATAAGATAATTGAAGCATTGTTTTACTTTTCTATTAAAAAAAGTACATTGCAATTCTTGGAAATAAATTGTTTTTCGTACTTTTTGTATTTGAATGTGTTTGTAGTTGTGACTGTATACGTATGAATTCATGCTAATTAAACATAGATATTAACTAAATTTCTTTTACCATTCTTGAACGTTTGCTCACCACCATAATATTATATTCAAGATAATAGAATTTTAAAAACCCTTCCTTACTTTTACATGTTGAAAATATTTATCCCTTTTCCTTGACCTCCCCTGCATGCATCGTCACAAACTCGCCTTTCCGCCTCAGCTGCCTGCCTGCCTCCCTCCCCTGCTCCATTATTCTTGCGATTCCCAGACCCTCATCACTTCTCCCTGCCACCAGAGGCCATCACCAGCCACATACTGCATCCTGTAGCTGTGTGTCCCTTCCCTTCCCTTCCCTTCCTTCATTGTCACTTCTCTGTGTATTACTCTCTTCCCTTCCCTTCCCTTCCCTTCCCTTCCTTTATTGTCCCTTCTCTGTGTGTTACTCTCTTCCCTTCCCTTCCTTCATTGTCCCTTTTCTGTGTATTATAACTTACTCTCTTCCCTTCCCTTCCCTTCCCTTCCCTTCCCGTCCCTTCTCTGTGTATTGTTCTCCTCTCTTCCTGTGTTCTGCTGTTGCTGCTTTTACATTCATTCATTCAACGTATGTTTCTTAAATATTGCTTTTTCTTCATTCCACGGTACTGCTTTCTTGTAATCCTTCCTTCATTGTCACTTCCTTTCCTTCACTCGTATTTTACACTCACTCTCTCTTCTCCCACCATCATTATTTATTTTTATCTCAGTACGCAGGCTTTCATTCCTAATCTTTATATCCTCGTTTTCATTCTTTCTCATTATATTCTCATCTTTATTAGAAGTCTTATCGATATTCTATTCATTCTTTAAATTCAATCGTTTATTTTCTACATCATTATTTCCATATAGCATAATTATTATATACTTTGATCTCTCGTTCTTTGCCCTCCTACTTCTCTCATTCCTTTCCTCTTTAGCTTCCTTCCTTTCCTCCCTAACCCCTCATTCCTTCATTTCCTTCCTTCTATCCCTCCATTCTTTTCTCCCCTCAGATCCCCTCTTTCTCGGAGTTAATCTTGCTCACCCCTCGCCCACTTGCCTCTGCTCTCCCCTCTTTCATCTCCCCTTCTTGACATCTTAGTCTCCCCTCTTCTGCTATTTTCTTTTAACCCATTCTGGCTTAAGACTCTTACCTTC
>JAWZYT010001349.1:0-5000 GCA_034508575.1 Petrolisthes manimaculis | reverse complement strand
TCCTATCTTTAGTAACTTGTGCATCAATGTTATTTGAATATGGAATTGTGATTTATTATTCATTTATCCAAGCACATAATATATAAGTACAGTAAAAGTCTGCCCATGTTGTAGCCTTATACCTTAATACTGCCTTATACCCATTTCCTCAAGACATCAGTGATCTGTGCACATATTAGATAAACTCTCCATAACACTTGGTCAGTTTGAGACGTTTCACACCACAACGCTGACAAATAATACAACTAAAACAACTAATACAACAATAAATAATACAACTGTCACTTCGGCGGGATCGTGACGAGATGAGAGAAGTTTACCAAAAGGCTACGTACGAGTCTCGGCGGGTTTATCTGAAATTCTATATAAAAAGGTTTGTGTTTGAGAAGTTCCCCCCGAGGTCTTGAAAACTCCTTGAGATGAAGGGAGGGTTTAAGGGACAGTCTTAGGGGACAGTCTTATGTATGTATGTATGGATGGATGGATGGATGAAGTCCTTTGAATGGTTTTGTGCGTTTTTTTTTTTTTTCGTTTTTTTTTTTTTTTATTTGTGTGTGTGTGTGTGTGTGTGTCTGTCTGTCTGTGTGTGTGTGTGCTTCTTTATTGATATATACAGTATGTTTGTGTGCTCGTGTGTGTGTGTGTGTGTGTTTGTGACATTTTTTAGTGTGTTTTTGTGTTTGTTTTCTTGTCTGTATTGCAATTCCTGTGTAGATGAATCTTTTATAGAAATCAATAGAGCCATCCAACCAATTCACATATACGTATATAACAACACGACCCCCCTTAAAAAATCATACTGACATGACAATAAATTAAACACAAACACACACACACACACAAAGAGAGAGAGACACACACACAGGGACAGACACAGACACACACATACATGCACACACACACACACACACACACACACACACACACACACAACACACACACACACACACACACACACACACACACACACACACACACACACACACACACACATACATACACAGACACACACACACACACACACACACACACACACACATTTTCTTTCCACGTATCCTCACTCTAGTTAATCTTTCTCGAGGGTTTTTTCACGCCTCTGGATTCCAACTTTTTTCTCCAGTGTCCAGAGGTTGTTTTTGCCGTCAACTCTCTTCTCCTCTTGTCCTTCCAGTGTCTCGCTTCTATACATGAAATACTGTATTATTTCACTGTATTCTTTTTTTTTCATAACATTTCTACAGGTGTCGTTCTAGTTGATTGTTGTTGTTTTTCTATCTCTCTTTCGCCTATTCTTCTCCTTTCGTTTTCTCTATTTTTATCTCTGTGCATGTGCTTCCTCCAATTCCCCTTAATTCCTCCTCTTCCCCTATTCCTTCTCCTTCTGCCTCCTCTTCTTCCTCCTCTTCCCCCTCCTCCTTCTTTCTCCTTTTCCCTCTTCTCGCATACATCTACTAAATTTCTTCCCTGCTCTCATCTTTCATCCCTACGTCCCTCTCTTTTTGGAACCTCTCTCTTTATCCCTCCACCTCTATATCTGCCTCGGCTCCCCACGTAAGGCTCTCTGTCGTTGAACTCTGGGTAATAAATATGCAGATTAAACCCATCAGAGCGCTGTGATGACGTGTAGCAGGCAGGCAGGCAGGCAGGCAGATAGGCAGACACACAGGCAGGGAGGGATGGGAGGGAGGCAGGCAGGCAGGCAGGAAGGTAGGAAGGCAGACAGGGAAGGGAGGGAGAGAGGGAGGAAGGGAGGGAAAGAGGAAGAAAGTAGAGCGTCTTGAAAGAGTTAGGATGGGGGAAAGGAAGGAGGGTAAAGAAATTGGAAGAAGCGAGGGAAAAATGAGTTAGAATGAGGGAAAGGTGGGAGGGTAAGGAAGTTGGAAGAAGCAAGGAATAATGAGAGTTAGAATGAGGGAAAGGAGGACGAGTAAAGACAAGGAAGGAAGCAAGGGAAGAATGGAGTTGGTGGTAGTAAAGTATGTATATTTAGTATAAGGGGACTTAGTGCCTTGCTGAAGTGACAGACAGACAGACAGACAGATCACAATAATAATACAGTAAGTCTTCTAATGTATGCTTCTTTTATCAGCATATAAATTATATACTTTACACAACGTATCTTAAACTTTAAAGTGAAGATGAAAGTAATTTGCCTTCCGTAGCCTACATAAAGTATATTACAGTTTCAGGACTGGCTGTCAGAAAAACTATGTAATGTTCCAAATGGATGACATTACCGTGTAGTCATTTCCATTCTTGAATAAAAAATGCCTAGCACTTAAACTGAGAGGATTTAGGGCAATTTTTCCAGGGATGTGCTGGAAAGTGGTGTGATATAGGAGGCGTTTTGTGGCACTACAGCCCTGGCACCGTAATAAATGGAATGAGTACACTGCAGCAGTAATTGATAGGCAGGTGGGACGTGGAAATCATTAATATATTACAGTGACTGCTGCCTTTTATGTAATATGGCGGCTCTGTCATGTATAATAATGTTTCCTTTCACTGCATGAGTGTCACAGTTTCCTGATATGGTCTCTTAAACAATAGAAGTGGAATCTTTTAACAGAGCAAAGGAGAGAATTGTTTGTAAAGGTGTTCACTCATTGTGGTGTGTAGTACCTTTTTAAAAACAACTCCTGATGTCAGAATGGTACTAATAAATGCGTACAATTACATGAGTCACCCCAATGTGGATGTATATTATTTATTATCCACGACTGTTACTGAACATCCGGACCTCAAACAGAAGCCACATGGTAAATATACCGGGCTGACCAGGGAGGGACGTGGGAGCACACTATGGCGGCCACCTCGCCTCGCCTCGCCCCTCACGTGGTAATCCGGAAAATTGGTGCTTAGGAAAATCCCCGGAGTGTCTAATGCCCTGGGGACAGTGTAAGAGGGAGGAGGCTGGGAAGCTGAATAGGAATGTCTGTGAAGAAAAGAGGGACGGGTGTTTGTAGCGAGCGCGTATCCTCAGAGAAAAGAAGTGGAATGTGGGACCCCGAGGAAAAGGGATGTATTTGGTGGCAGACACGATGGGTGGTCACCAACTTGATGTTAGGGCCGTGGAAATGGTGGAAATATTATAATATGTCGTAAGCTGTAAGGGTGAAGGAAGGGAGGGAATAAGTGATGGTGGGGGTGTTATCTGTAGTAGAGTTGGTGGTGTGTTGTGTATAGTTAGAAGGATGACATGTTTGAGGGACAGTGAAATCATGCATATTTTAAGTGTAGAGAAAATTATTGAGGAAGATATAAAGGTGAGAGGAGGGAAGGGTGACAGAATATATAAAAACTGTATAAATTATAGAGTTGGCATATTGTGAATGAGGGATTTTAGATTTGAGGGGACAGTGAAATCATACATATTTTAGTGTAGAGAAATTATAGAGGAAAGTATAAAGGTGAGAGGAGTGAAGGGTGACAGACGATATGAGTGACAGAATATATATATACTGTATAATTTATAGAGTTTGCATATTGTGAATGAGGGATTTTAAAGTTTGAAGGAAGTGAGAAAATATTGTGAAAAGATAATAGGTAACTTGGAGGGGAAAATAGGAAGTGAGAGTAAGCAGTAATGTCTTGAAAAAAAACGACGTACAGCAATGGTAGTGTTTCGTAATTGGGGTGAGGATTGGAAGAGACAGCGAAGGTATTGTTTTGTTTTGTTGTGGGAATCTTTATCGAGGTCTGAGTACGAAATAAAGACCGTGAATGATGTTATCAGAGCGTTTTTTGTTGTATTTGGTTGTTATGTTGTTTGTGTGTCATTACAAATTCATTACAGATTCATTACCACAACTCAAGTCTGGTTTAATTACCAAAGAGGAGGAGGAGGAAAAAGAAAAAGAAGAAGAAGAAGAAGAAGAACAAAAAGAGGAGGAGGAGGAGGAGAAGTAGGAGGAGGAGGAGGAGGAGGAGGAGGAGGAGGAGGAGGAGGAGGAGGAGGAGGAGATAATAATTGTGTCCACCTTGAGTTCTCGTGTAAGGTGAAGGGTTCCTGGTCACGAACAATGTAATGATTAGATTAATAAACTCTCTCTCTCTCTCTCTCTCTCTCACACACACACACACACAGTATATAATATAAATCATTCTATCTATCGCTCTGTTTATCTATCTATCTATCTTTTTATGTATCTATCAACCATTCTATCTGTGCATCTATCTCTCTATCAATTTATTTCTCTGAGAATAAACGTAACATTTCCTACATCATCTTTTCCCTTCTACCATTATCATTAATCTCTGGCATCTCCTTCCATCACATCCCCATCTTTCATCACCCTACCCATTTTTCACTCGCTATCCATACCCCATCACCCATATATACCTAACCTGTACCTTTATCTTGGAGCAACTAAACTCTGAAGAATCTGCTGGGGTTTTAGGAATTGTCTGTCGTGCTTGGTGTTCTGTTTTTTTTATTTATGTGTGTTTATATATTTGAGGTGAGCTAGAGTGAGAGAGAGAGAGTGAGAGAGAGAAAGTGAGAGTGAGAGACAGACATTGACAGTGACAGTAACAGAAAGAGTGGTAGTGGCAGTAACAAAAAAAAAGAGAGAAAGAGAGAGAGAGAGACAGACAGACAGACAGATAGACAGACAGACAGACAGACAGACAGACAGACAGACAGACAGTGACAGTAACATAAAAAGTGGTAGTGGCAGTAACAGTAACAAAGAGAGAGAGAGAGAGAGAGAGAGAGAGAGAGAGAGAGAGAGAGAGAGAGAGAGAGAGAGAACTGATGTCCCTGTCCTTCCTAACGTGAGCTGCCTGGCTCTTTTTGGATTACCACCTTCCCTTTCCATTCCATTCCTACATTTTCTCTCTCTCTCTCTCTCTCTCTCTCTCTCTCTCTCTCTCTCTCTCTCTCTCTCTCTCTCTCCTCTCTCCTCTCTCTCTCTCTCTCTCTCTCTCTCTCTACTCCTTTCACGTATCTTCTTTCTCCCTCACTATTTCCCTTCCTATTTCATTCATATACCTTCTTG
>JAWZYT010001348.1:25000-157500 GCA_034508575.1 Petrolisthes manimaculis | reverse complement strand
AAATCGACATTATTGCACAAAAAAGCAAAATAAAGAATGAAATTGACAATACCACCTGATCAGCCATCTTTGTTTTGAAGTAAACAAAGTAAAGTTATACACCACACACACCATCGTATCGTACCACACACCATCGTATACACCACACACACCATCGTATCGTACCACACAAACCATCGTATACACCACACACACCATCGTTCTAGAATAAGGGCCATTAAACTTACGAAAACACGAGGAGAGGAGAGAAAATTCGTACATCTACACCCCACCGTGGCTAGAAGGTGACTGAAGGCGTTCCTAAAATTCCCCACTTATAATTGGGTTGAAAAAAAAAATCCCTAGATTGATCCACTAAAAATTTACCTTAAATATTGAATTAATTATTTATATAGGATATTTTTATGTATTTTTGTAATTTGTTATATTAAAATATCCTTTAATAATATCATATATAATTTTATTTTAATCACACACACATACATACATACATCCTCACTCTATCTCATATAAGCCTTCGTGGAAATTACCTTAGATTGTCCCAAACTTTACCTTAAATAATAAAAAGTATCCCCAATCTAGAGTAATTACCTTAGAATTTAACCAGTGCTGGTTTATAAAGTTAGATCTTGGGTCGAGTCCATTCTTCCCTTAGCAGGGGAATACACTATAGACGCCATCTTGTTTTAAGCATATTTTGACTATAATTATGACTATATATGATGTAATTATAGTTATATATAATTAATTACATATATAAATATATAATAATTACCTAATAATAACTGTAATGCCATTTTAATAAATATAAGGATATGTTTACTCCCCTACCAGTCTGCCATCTTGGATACGACCAGAATATTATTGGAACGTAATTTTTTTTTTCATTTTTTTCAACATTTAAGTCAAAATTATTTATATATAATAATTTCCCATTAATATTATAGATTTAAGTTAATTTCCTACGTAATTTAAAATATTAATTAGTGTAAATATATCGTTTATTTACGTATTTATATAATTTATTAAAGATACCCCTTAAAAAGACACACACACACACACACACACACGTAAACACACACACGTACACACACACGTACACACACACGTACACACACACACTTTCTCAGTCCTTTTCGAGAAACCAAAATTTTGACAGACTCAAAATGTCAAAAATCCATATATGTTAATTTTGAGTAATGGATATGAGAGGGGGGATAATTTTGTGGGGGGGTGTGGGTCCAAGGGGGGGGGA
This sequence comes from Petrolisthes manimaculis, assembly GCA_034508575.1. Lineage (NCBI taxonomy): Eukaryota > Metazoa > Arthropoda > Malacostraca > Decapoda > Porcellanidae > Petrolisthes > Petrolisthes manimaculis. The sequence goes on along the minus strand of JAWZYT010001348.1, from coordinate 156,245 downwards.
GAAATTTGCCCCGTTTTGCTCTCAGATTCACCGTTTTCGAGATATATGCAAATTTGTATCCAAAATTTTGAGTCAAATTTTGAGTGGGTAAATATATATGGATTTTGATGAAATTTGGTGAGAAGGGAGAAGATAACATTAGGTAAAACCAAATTTTTCAGATTTACTCTATTGTTTATATTTTTCGAGTTATAAGCGTTTTTTGAGTTGAAATTTTAATCCAAAAAACGCTCATAAGTCAAAATGTTTTTGTTATAAACCAAAAGTAAAAACGGGATTATGTGTCAATTAATAAACTCTACCTTCACACAAAGTTTGGTCAAAATCCATATATATTTAGTGGGTCAAAATTTGATCCAAAATAAAATCAAATTTTTGAATTAGTAAATATATATATTTTTTAACCAAACTTTGTGTGAAGGTAGAGTTTATTAACCCCTCCGCGACGGGAAAACTATGGATAGCCATTTTGTCAGTCCGGGGCTAGTCTTACTTTCCCTACTGTGTGGCCGGGCGCTTTTGGCCGATTTTTCCAAAATCGCTCTATTCCACTTACTCTGTACGTCTAAACTACGATACTGAACAACTTAAATTTGGTCTTGTTAGCACCATCAACTCTTCCTCTTTCCAATAAAACCAACCCCAGCTCTCTACGACTCTCCGTTGCCGAGAAAGTAAGTGAGGAATGAAGGGTACTTTTTCGTGTGAGCGCGGCCGTGTTCGCTTAGGTGGCGTGGCTGTGACGACAACTGAACGTGGCCCGCGCGGGTGGCAGTCAGTGTTGTAAGTAAGCGTGGCGCACCACAGAATCGAACACGCACGAGAAATCTAATCCACATCCATCCATGTTTACAGTCAGTAACACACTGACTGACGATGGTGATTTGTAGGGATGGTGGTGAAGTATAGCCAAGTGAAAAAAACCCCGCCAAATTGGGCTCGCAAATGCCGACATTGGCAATAGCGGTGCTTCATCTCGTCCGGTCACCACATGGCACGGGTGTACGACACCACCCGGAGGCTTCCTGGGGCCGTCTATGACCGCGGACCGGACGTTAAGGGTTAAAAATGAACTCATCACTTAAATGAAAAAAGTCTTAGAATGGTGTAAATAAATGGGTAATAAAGGTAGAAACACCATACACAATAACTATAATTCTTTCAATATTTACCGATAATAATAATCATAAAAGTAGTTGAAGTAGTAATAATAATAGTAGTTATAATAATAATAAAAATGGTAGTAATAATAATAATGTGAAATGTAATACATTGAGGTGGTTTGGACATGTAGAGAGAATGCTAGGTGAAGAGTTTGTAAAGAAGGTGTATGTAAGGTGAGGAGTTTGTAAATAAGGTGTATGTAAGGTGAAGAGTTTGTAAATAAGGTGTATGTAAGGTGAAGAGTTTGTAAATAAGGTGTATGGAAGTGAAGTTGTGGGCTGTGGTGTGAGAGGCAGACCACCAGTAAGATGGCAGAACAGAGTGGAAGAGTATGTAAAGGAGAAAAACATGAGAGGGAGTAGGGAGTAAGGAGAGAGTGTTGGAACAGAGTGGAAGAGTATGTAAAGGAGAGTAACATGAGAGGGAGTAGGGAGTAAGGAGAGAGTGTTGGAACAGAGTGGAAGAGTATGTAAAGGAGAGAAACATGAGAGGGAGTAAGGAGAGAGTGTTGGAACAGAGTGGAAGAGTATGTAAAGGAAAGTAATGTGAGGGGGAGGGGAGGGCTGGACCAAGTAAGGAGGGAGTGTTGGAACAGGGAAGACTGGAGACTTTTCTGCCGTGGCCACACCCTTGGGGTGAGCTCCCGGAGGGAGCGAGGCATCAGAGCTATAGATAGATAGATAGATAGATAGATAGATCATAATGTATTATTACAGAATAACTGGGTTTTCGGCTAGGCTTGAGCAGTATCACCACATTAGGTTAGGTCCTGGAAATTTGCCCAGGTCATTTTATGATAGTTTACACTGGTTATACCCGGTAGTTTGCCCAGGTTAGGTCCCGGTAGTCTGCCCAGGTTAGGTCCGGTAGTTTGCCCAGGTTAGGTCCCGGTAGTCTGCTGTGGTCTAGGTTAGGTTAGGTTAGGTTAGGTTAGGTTAGGTCCGGTCAGGTCAGACTAGTTTCCAAATCATGTTTGTAAACGGGGCATATCTCGAAAACGAGGCATTTCCGAGAGAAACACCATAGATGAAAAGTGTCTTAGAATGGTCCAAAATAGTGGGTAATGATACTAATATATACAATATAGTGAACCCAGGTTTTCTGTAAATTTACCCATAATAATTCTTCTTCATAAATACCTTGGTGTAGTCATTGTAATCCTCCTTTTGTAAATCCCTTGATGTAAATCTTCGTATGTAAATCCTTCTTCTATAATCCCACTTCTGAAATAAATAAATTTAACGTTAATTAATATATTTCTTGTTAATTAAATCCTTTATCAATAAAATCCCCTTATATCACCAATTTGTCCTTATTTATATACCCTTAAAATAACAGTGAACCCTTAAAAATAATAAAACAAAATCATTCTAATATTTATGGTAACATTTTAACACAGCCATTATTATCCACCCTTATTTAAACCCTTCAAAATTCCCTTATTTCACCAACTTACCCTTATTTATGTCCCTTCACCATTAACTGTATACCCTTAACTAACCCTTAATATAATCTTGAGCCCTTAAAATATCCTTAAATGCCCTTAAAATGCAAATAAATACTAAAATATTCCCCTGCCAGGCTTTGAGCTTCACAGAGGTAAACAAACCGAGGCATCAGTGTTGCCAGTGATGATCTGAGGCGTCAGTGTTGCCAGTGATGATGATGACTGAGTCACCTTTACAACGGTACTCTCTCACTGTCTTCCTCTAAGGAGAAAACCAAACCAAAACAGTACCAAAGAATACATAATTATATACACATTATACTTTTATTCTCTCTATCTTATACAACCTGCACGTCCCTATATACTCACATATATACACATTATACTTTCACTCTCTCTATCTTATACAACCTGCACGTCCCTATATACTCACATATATACACATTATACTTTCACTCTCTCTATCTTATACAACCTGCACGTCCCTATATACTCATTTTCTCTTCAACCATACATACCCTTTATAGAACTTCTTTCATACTCTTTATTATCACTGGATTGTACAGCTCTCGTTCACTCAGACCTAGCAGCACTTTGGCTGTCACTGTCACTTCCACCATCTCCCTCCATTTTCTCTCTCCTATATAGTTCACTTATTACCACATTCAGCATGGAAGCTCTCTCTCGTTCCTACTTATCACATCACCCTCCATTTTCTCTCTCCTATATAGTTCACTTATTACCACATTCAGCATGATAGCTCTCTCTCGTTCCTACTTATCACATACCATCAACACATGTTCTACTGTCTCATCTTCCCTACACACCATACTGCCTTCATTACTCCATCTATATATTCTATCATTCACCTCCAGTGACTTTGTTCTTGCCTTAAACAATAGTTCACTTCCCCAGCAGCTACCATCATAGAACACTTCACTCCATGGTATGTCCTTAGAGGAGTACCAATCTAGTGTGCTCTTCTCACTCATGCCTCTCATTCATTCCTCTCTGCCTATTTCTTGTATCCGTCTCTTAACCTTTAAAGGCCTATCAACGCCTTAAGGCGTTAAAAGAAAATTTGGCCTCAAAACCGATTAACGCCTTTATTTAACAGCCCATAAAAAACTGCATGGGCTAGATATAGCCACACCACTGGTACCCATGGGTAGCCCAGGCCTTGGACTATTGTAATTGATCGAGATTAGCTGACTCCGGCCACTTTGATGGAGGTGGGCGTGGCTAAAGTACAACCCTTTCTCTCGTTGGTTCCCCCATTTTCCTGATTGTGTGACTGTTCCCCCACCCCACTATATCCTACATCATTGGTTGGTGGTGTGATTATCGATCTTCATGTAGCCTGGGAAGGGATTGGTAAGCTATCTTGGGCACACACTTGTGCAAATACGCGGCGGTGTACCCAAAGATACATGTATCTTTGTATACATGCTGTACACTGTATGCTTGAGTCAATTTATACGTGCTAGGACCACCTTTACTGCCTGTATATATTATTTTATATCACACAAAGACGTATTGTTCACGATTTAATTGATATGATGACAAATATGCCTCTGTAATAAACAAGAAACGTATGTGTACGCATTTTTTCACGTGCTTGAGTCAATTGATACGTGCTGGGACCACCATATACTGCCTGTATATATTATTTTATATCACACAAAGACATATTGCTCACAAAATAAAATAGAAATGCAAACAAAGGCACGGAAATACGTACACATAGAAACATATACGTGCCCATTTCATCTTGACCAGTATGTGCTGTGTATGTACTGAGCTAAACAATAGCAGCTGCCTTAGGAGATAATCTTAGAGTGAGTGAGGTCATCAACGATACCCAAAACTGCCTTCCTTCACATAAAAACATTCACTTATAAACGAAGATAAATGTACACATTCAGTGTTGTACAGTCACTCACCGCCAATTCTTTCATGATGTTTTTACAGACATTCTGTACACACATTCCAACACTTCAACTTGTAATTTTGTGCATACTGTATGTTGTATGTTTTTCATTGTACAAATATGAAAATATGTAGTTGTTGCAAAGCGATGTGGTGGCCAGTGCAGGTGGTTGGGATACGCTGGTGGGAATGTTATCATTTTAACCTCATTTTATCTGAGGTGCAAGATAGTCTGGTTTGTGTGTTCCCTCTGTGTGGAAGGGCAAGAGTATGGGACACTCGTATACCAAACTTTATTCTGACAACCATGGCTGACGATCTGCCTAGCACCTCCACTGGCAGGAGGGATTTCCGAGGCCCCTCTACTACTCCTGCAGTTTCACCGGCAGCCACTCCAACAATACCAAAGAGGACCAGGCCTGTCACGAGGAAACTTGATACCTCCAGCCAAATTCGTGATGTTTTGGATGAGATAATCTCTAGCCCTGGGCTCACCAGCGGCGAGGACGAGATGGAGGGGGACCATTTCGCTCGCACCTTTGACGCCCAAGCAGTCGCATCAGATGGCATGTACAAAATACGCCCAGTTTTTGAGTCACTGACGAAAAATTTCTCAGAATTGTTTAGGCCTCACCAAAAAATTGTAATTGATGAGAGCCTTGTATTGTTTCGTGGGCGAGTAGGTTTCCGCCAATACATCAAAACTAAAAGACACCGATTTGGTCTGAAATTGTTTGTTTTGTGTGACTGCAAATCTGGGTGTATTTTGGATATGCTACTGTATACAGGTGCCAAAACCGACATTGTGCATGGGGACCCAACGGGTGTCTCGGGGGCTGTAGTGAAAGAGTTGTTGTCGTCCTACCTTGGAATGGGGCACATTCTGTATACAGACAATTGGTATACCAGCCCTCACTTGTGCCAGTATTTGTTTCAGCACAACACTGGTGCAGTCGGCACGGTGAGAACCAATCGCCAACAAATGCCAAAGTTCCATCAGAAGCCAAACCCAGGAGATGTCGACTGTACAAAATGCAAATACATCTTGTCCGTACAGTGGATGGACAAGAGGAGTGTCACCACTCTCTCCACTGTGCACAGGGGGGCAATGCTAGACAGTGGTAAACGTCGACGTGATGTGCCTGTTTTCAAACCCGACCTCATATTAGACTATAATATCAACATGCGTCTCATTGACATGAGCGACATGATGATCGGTGAAGTGGAATGTGTCAGAAAAACTGTGAAGTGGTACAAGAAACTATTTTTTCATTTGGTAGATTGTTGTGTACTAAATTCGTACATCTATTATAAACAAGTCACACACAAAATGTTACCACTTGGCTGTTTTGCTCATGACACAATCTACCAACTGCTAGAAGAGTATGGTGATGTGACAAAGCTGTCTCGTGGTAGGGGTGTGTCTATGGGACGTACAACTGACCGGCTGCATGGCAACGACTTCCTTGGGTGTCACTACATGGAGAATATACCTGCGACCGCTCCTTCAGTACTTGTTGGCAGGACCGCCAAGAAACACGGCACTCGTCAGTGCAAGGTGTGTTCTAGAACCACACGACACCCACACATCAGAAAAAGCACCAACATGCAGTGTGCTTCAACGAGTACCACACCCTTACTTTACTGACTACTAAATATATATAGCTTAGAAAATAAAGGTTGAAATAAAGGAATAACAAAATTATTAGTTTTGAAAATAAGTGTAATAAATTATGTATGTGGTGGTTTCCCCAATATTATTTATGATATTATGTGTAATAAAATGAAAATGTTAGTAAAATTATGTATGTTGTTTTTCCCCACTATTAGTTTTGAAAATGTGTAAAATAAAATGAAAATGTTAGTATTATTTTGTGTTTTATTGTTTTCTCAATACTTCTTACTAATTGGCTATTTATTTATGTTATTTTTATGTGAAATTTGGGTAAGTAAAATATATTTTATACTCATTCTTACTTATAATTACATAAAGTATTATTATATACATAAAGTTCTTCATACAACACAGATATTTCGTCATATTCAGTCATTGTACAATGACTAAATACATATAATAGTCTCTACCTAACAGGTTTTGTTGAATTTACATGAGAAAAATATGCAAGAAAGCACCTACTTTCTTTTTGAAGGGGTACCTATGGTATTTCTGGGTCTCCCAGTTACGCACTTTGACGCTCTCTCCTACGCTAATGGATGGCGATAGGAGATTTTTGTTTGCATTTTCTGGTGTGCAAAAACAATCTCTACAAACCCATAAGACATATTTAAGATCTGGCATACTTTAAAATGACGTGTTTTTGCCGTTCCATGAGAGAGCCGTATTTTGGAATTGCGGTTCGTAGGGGTTAATGAAAGTGGTTTACAATATGACAAACCCTCCTAAAGTTGAAGTACTTTATTAGTTTCAGAGGTGATTCAAATACGCAGCTTTGAGATATACAGAGTTACAGAATGGTTTGAGATACACCATATGAGAATGGACCTTTATTGACATTTATACAACATTCCATCTAGGGCCTTGTCCAATGTTCTTAGTAAGCAAAGCCTTCCCTGACAACTACAACATTCCATCTAGGGCCTTATCCAATGTTCTTAGTAAGCAAAGCCTTCCCTGACAACTACAACATTCCATCTAGGGCCTTGTCCAATGTTCTTAGTAAGCAAAGCCTTCCCTGACAACTACAACATTCCATCTAGGGCCTTGTCCAATGTTCTTAGTAAGCAAAGCCTTCCCTGACAACAACAACATTCCATCTAGGGCCTTATCCAATGTTCTTAGATCAAAAGCCCAGAAGAGAATACCACTGAATTCAAGTGATATAAAGGACCTACATTCTGTAGTCTACAATAATGTCACCACAGAGTACAGCAATGTACTGTAAGTACAACAGTAAAAGTTTAGTTCAGAATAAACTAATGTTACCATGTAACATTTTCAAGTACTGTATTGTTATTGCTAGTTTTGTCTGTTTCTTCTTACTTTAATATGGACAATAGTAGGCTTATTATTCATTTAAGTCCCACAGCAAAGACCAGTGGAAGTGTAAGCTAGTAAATATCTAGGAAACAAATGTAAAAATAATATGAAAAGCCTATTATATCTAGTAAATGTATTGTGTAGCATCAGTTGAAATAGGAGACTCTTCTGTCATAGCCAACCCCTGAGAGGGAGTTCACTAAGGGAACAAGTCATCACAACTACTGGTAAATACTGTACATAGAACACAATACTTTAATATTCTAAAGCTTGTATAAAAATTTATAATGTAAAAATATTAATGGTATCTTTCCTTTTAATTTTAGGTCTCCAACAAGTTCTCAGTATCAGAGTATGACAAGTGTAGCACTTGCTGCCTTTCTTGTCATGTTGTCCAACTCTGAAATAACAGAACATGAAGTACCGGTACTGTTACAGTGGAAGGTTCGGTTACAGCAATAATTTCAGAACAGCAAGAAAAGGCAAGACTCATCTCTCACTGAAAAAAGAAAATATCTGGACCAACACCAAATGTTCCCACAACTTACGGTATCATTAAGGGGATGCTATGGCATTCAGATACCATTTTTAGTCAAAATATTCGAAATGGAGATTCTGGCATGTTTGCTTAACTGAACTCATTAGCTGTGCCAGGCATATATTTGTTTTGGATTTTGCACGTATTTAAATACCCAGTGGGGCATTTAAATGGATCAGGTGACTGGGAGTGTTGCCATATGATGTAGTGTAGATTTTGGTTATATTTTTTTGTTCATAAATTCTGGTACTCTTTCCAAAATCCAAGGTGTTGTGGTTGTTGTACGATATTTGGGCCTCAAGCAAGGGAGGCAGCAAGTCCCGTGACCAAGACATACATACATACATAAACACAAATAAGAAGAAGCCAGCCAAGGACGTGAGAGACGAGAGCGCTGTTTACCAGACTCGTTGTTATTTCTCTGTTATCTTCCTTGTACGATGACCTGTCACCTCATAATGCCTCGTGTCTCACGTTTTAAACTTTGTCGACGTTCTTCAATGTCAATAAAGGCTATAACTTATAATGTAGAGAGAAGAGGAGCGAGGAGAAAGTATGGCTTGCCACCACCTGTTGCTGCTACACCAACCATAGCCAGCTCTACCAACAACCAGAAACCATCTACAAGCTTCACACTTCCATCTACGAGCTTCTATAGTCCATCTACCAGCTTTAGTCTTTCTCCAACCAACCCTGATGATCCACCATCCAGCACCGAGGATCAAGCAACCACCTCAGGTCCTGTACACTAATGTGAAAGTTCCACTGCTCTAAGGAAGAAGCTGTTAGACAATAAATTACCATCTTTTCCATCTGTTTCCTTTGAAAATGGAGTCATTAGTATCAGTTTTCTTGAAATTATGGCAAAACTTATTAGGTGCAGTGTCTGCAGTGAGTAATCTGAACTGTTATATAAAGCACATCTTTGTTATGCAGATTACCAGGTACAGTGTGGTGTGTGTGGCCAAATTATGTTTGACTGGGCTAAAGAAAAAGTTAAAATTGAAGAGCAAAGAAAGTGTTTAGCACAAAACTCCCTGTCATTAATATATTTTTGTATGCAGCATGAGATCAGGTATGAGATCTTTGGCTACATCCCTTGGGGTCCCTTTGATGTGTGTTGCTACATTTGTGCTACATGAAAGAAGACTAGAAGAAATGGCTAGAGTCAAGTAGAAAGAGTACAATGAATATGTAGTGAAAGCCATCTTTGATTGTTATAGTTCAGAGCTAAATATCTTCCCTGATTCAGATGGAATTTTACCAATAGATGTGGTGTATGATGGTACAGTACTTGGATGACTCGTGGCCACACATCACTGGTAGGAGTAGGTATAATTATTGAGGCTCATACTGGTTACATTGTAGATGGTCACACATACAGTAAATATTGTCAAGCATGTACCTATTGGAGTGAAATGGTAAAAAAGGATAAGTCATTTAAACCTAAGTACCTTCAGTGGAAGAGTAAACATGACTGTCAGAAGAACTTTAGTGAATTATCAGGCAAGATGGAATCAGCAGCTGCTGTAACATTGTGGGGAAGATCATTGGCAACAAAACTCAGATATGTTACATTTGTTGGAGATGGAGATTCATCTGCATACAATGCTGTGTGCAAGATGAACAGTGGTGATGGACCATATGGAGTAGATTATCCAGTTATAAAGGAGGAGTGTGTAACAAACCTTTTCGGGGTTTGGCAACATTTAATTGTTTTACGTGGGGCCTTTTGATATGTATGCAATATAATCCCCATGTACTCACCTTCTACTCACGAGTTAGTTGTGTTATTTTGATTTTAGGCTAAGGTTTTCTATCATTTCATGCACTGCATCTGCACAATCATGTTTGTACAAAAACAGGATGATATATAACTGAACATCTTCTACCTAATAGTAGAGATGTCACTAAAACCTAGCGCCGGTATAATAATACCGTAAAATAATAACACCAAGACATAATAATGTATCCAGGAGATAATCATCTTCACTGAATAGTGAAGATGTTAATACTTATCCCTGCTACATATTGACTAATATGTCACTAGTCAATTGTGACTTGTGACATTCGCACACACAAAAGAAACATTGCTACCATGCAATGTTTACAGACTCGTGAAGGGCTAGGAATTATCCAAACTTCGCTGTTGCTTCTGGTTGTCAACTTGAAGCATAAGGAAATTGTCCACATCTTTTGAGTCCTTGCGTCCAGCTGCATTCCCTGTTCTAGAGATGGTCCACAGAATCATGAATGGAAGAGCTGCTTCATTGGCTCCCTTCCAAATGTCTGCATTGTGATCCTCCAGAGCCATAACAAGTACAGAATCAAATCTCAAAGAGGCTTGGTACCAGACTGAGGTCATTGAAAAAAAACAACTTTCTGAGGTTGTGCAGACAAAATCTGGAAAGGTAAGAATGAAAAGTAAACTTGGTGGAATAGGAAAACTGACAGACAAAGTGACTGATAATGTTGCTGGGTATTATGGTACAACAGTAAGAAGATTTGTGGAAAAGACAGGAGGAGACAAGTAAAAAATTGCAGAACTGGAGTCAGAAATAATGGCATCTTACCTCCATGTTACAAGCTCCGACACAGATCAAAGACATTTAAAGTGTCCACAAGGCAAGGAATGTTGGTGTTTCTACAACAGAGCTCTAGCTAATAACAAGACCATAATAACAAGACCAATAACCATCACATAACACAATGAGAGTGAGAATCCACATCAACAGCAAAGAGGACAGACAGGCAGTAGCAATAATATATAGAGACCTAACTAAGCAAGACTTATTAGGAACGTGCATCAAGGGAAAGACACAAAATGTGAACGAGTCCTTTCATTCAAAACTCTGGAAAAAAAGCATGAAGGTGAAATTCCATGGCCACAAAAAGGTGAAGTTTGCCTTCCTGATGTCTGCCTTGGAACATAACACTGGGTACAAGTCAGGGTGTCTTCTGGACAAAATCCTGGGAGGGGTACATGATGCCCGAGGCTTAGAAATTCAAGAACAACTACAACTCCTGGGATCTGCAAAGAAGACTGTTGAGAGGAGGAAAAGGAAGAAGACTACAGAAGACTATACAAGTGATTATGTTCCTGGTGGATATTAGCTAATCACCCACCTCTGTGCAAAGTACAGTACTGTACTGTTATCGGAGATTAGGCCTACAGGGAAAACTCAAGTCAAACCAAAAAAACGCACTAGCAAACCACCCCTTGGGTCGTGTGGAAAAATTGTACCACCTATGATATGGTAATGATATATAGTATAGTAAAACGACATGATATAGTAACACTACCCTTTATTTTAGCAGTCACCACTAAATTTTCCTACGGGTACTTACATTCAAAATGCTGTATCTTTTTTATTTATTATTCAATTTAAAATTACTTTTTTTTCTGAAAACTACATAAACTTATCTATAAAACTTATATAGCAGAAATATCTGTCAAGAATAATGTTATATAAGTATTTTGTAGCCGAAATTTGAGAGCCGTTTTCTCAGAATAACTTTTTTACCGAAAAAATACTCTTTTGCAGGTAATAACTTTCTCATTTTCTAATCAACTTTTATTTTGTAAAGTTTATTCTAAAGAGCACGGTATAAAGGAGATATTCATTTGTCAAATTTCTTATACATATAAAAAAAAAATGATTTTATGAGGTGAATTCTTTCTTCTTTTTCTTTTTTTCTTTTTTAATATCTTAAAAACTTACAATATTTTACATAATTGACAAATGCTTTTATGGGTATGAACATCTACTTTATAAAAAAGCTATGAAAGTATATTTTACATGCAGAATTGATGGCGTTATTAAAACTCAAAATTCTTTAAAAAAAAAAAATGAAAAAAAATCATAAAAATTAATAAAATAATCAGAATACTTTAATTTTGGGTATGAAGCATTTTTGTGACCATATCATCATTGTGTTACAGTTTCATGAATTTTCTGCCATTCTTTCTGAATGTCATAAGGTCCCCTTAACTATCTTCCCACAACACTAGAATCAGAGGATGAAATATCCATCAAGAGACATACTGAAGGGTTGGCTACTCAATGCCATAAAAAAGAACCTGATCTGGAGAAGGTATGAGTAGTTTTGCTATTTAATTTTTCATTTAAGAGTGGGGTGAGAAGGGTTTCAGAGCTCCATTATTAACCCAAGCGGAAGCAAGCGGAAGCACGTGTGGGAACATAAAATACAAACAAATATAACCGCACTACCACAAAGCTAACAATGGACTGAATGGAGTAAATCATGAATGAACTCTTGTGATCGCGGCTTAAATGGACCGCACCGTGATGTCACAAAATGGCCGCCTCACCTTCTAAAACGCGAATCGACTTCCGCACCGCACACATAATTTAAATTTTCAAGTGTATTTTTAATTTCAGTGCCACAATTATTCTTACAGCCTACTTTTAAATTCGGGTAATTAAATGCCACGTCTATGCGGGTTCACTGTACAGTACATTATGTTCCTTCCTCCATAGCTATAAGATGATAATAATGATGACAATGTATCATTATATAATAAATATAACATTATTCACTATGTATAACCTCCATAGCTATAAGATGATGATAATGATGACAATGTATCATTATATAAAAAATATAACATTATTCACTATGTATAACCTCCATAGCTATAAGATGATAATAATGATGACAATGTATCATTATATAATAAATATAACATTATTCACTATGTATAACCTGCATAGCTATAAGATGATAATAATGATGACAATGTATCATTATATAATAAATATAACATTATTCACTATGTATAACCTCCATAGCTATAAGATGATGATACTGATGACAATGTATCATTATATAATAAATATAACATTATTCACTATGTATAACCTCCATAGCTATAAGATGATGATACTGATGACAATGTATCATTATATAATAAATATAACATTATTCACTATGTATAACCTGCATTCATTCATTTCACCTTTGTCACTCGAATAGTATTAATTTTACCTCCAAAAATAAATAAAATGATAAAAATTAGCAAGTTTCGTTGCATCTTTGGTAAATTTAGCACCTTCTGAAACTTCAAGTTGGCAACACTGACACTGTCCAAAGTTGGCAAGAGCTGTCCCAAGTTCAGAAATTTCTGCCGAACTTCAGACACTTGAAAATTGAAAAAAAAAAAAAAGCAAATTTATTATGGTTAATTTTGTTTGTTATATGTATTGGGTAGGTACTGTACTGTAGGCTACCTGGCTGACTGGCTAACACATGACACTAATACCAATAAAATTGTACCATTATCTATCTATCTATCTATCTATAGCTCTGACGCCTCACTCCCTCCGGGAACTCCCCCAAGGGGATGGCCACGGCAGAAAAGTCTCCAGTCTTCCCTGTTCCAACACTCCCTCCTTACTTGTTCCAGCCCTACTCTGTCCCTCATGTTACTCTCCTTTACATACTCTTCCACTCTGTTCCAACACTCCCTCCTTACTTGTTCCAGCCCTACTCTGTCCCTCATGTTACTCTCCTTTACATACTCTTCCACTCTGTTCCAACACTCCCTCCTTACTTGGTCCAGCCCTACTCTGTCCCTCATGTTACTCTCCTTTACATACTCTTCCACTCTGTTCTGCCATCTAACTGGTGGTCTGCCTCTCACACCACACACCACAACTTCACTTCCATACACCACCTTTACAAACTTGTACCATTATTAACGCAATTATTCACAAACACACGTAAAAAATGTCCAAAGTTTGGGTGTTTTATGGTACGGTATATGTAATAATAATAATAATAATAATAATAATAATAATAATACAAGTTGTTATGGTCAAATTTCTCTAAGTTTGATATACTGTAGGTCTTACTTACCTTGTAAAACTTCCAATAGTCTGCTCAGGTTAGGTCCTGGTAGTCTGCAATGGTTAAGATTAGGTTAGATTAGATTAGGTTAGGTTAAGTTAGGATAGGTTAGGTTATTTATGTATGGATAAAACATTAAATTTGCACAATAAAATGGATGTTAAAAATGAACTCATCACTTAAATGAAAAAAGTCTTAGAATGGTGTAAATAAATGGGTAATAAAGGTAGAAACACCATACATAATAACTATAATTCTTTCAATATTTACCGATAATAATAATCATAAAAGTAGTTGAAGTAGTAATAATAATAGTAGTTATAATAATAATAAAAATGGTAGTAGTAATAATAATAATGTGAAATGTAATATATTGAGGTGGTTTGGACATGTAGAGAGAATGTAAGTTGAGGAGTTTGTAAATAAGGTGTATGTAAGGTGAGGAGTTTGTAAATAAGGTGTATGTAAGGTGAAGAGTTTGTAAATAAGGTGTATGTAAGGTGAAGAGTTTGTAAATAAGGTGTATGGAAGTGAAGTTGTGGGCTGTGGTGTGAGAGGCAGACCACCAGTAAGATGGCAGAACAGAGTGGAAGAGTATGTAAAGGAGAAAAACATGAGAGGGAGTAGGGAGTAAGGAGAGTGTTGGAACAGAGTGGAAGAGTATGTAAAGGAGAGTAACATGAGAGGGAGTAGGGAGTAAGGAGAGAGTGTTGGAACAGAGTGGAAGAGTATGTAAAGGAGAGAAACATGAGAGGGAGTAAGGAGAGAGTGTTGGAACAGAGTGGAAGAGTATGTAAAGGAGAGTAATGTGAGGGGGAGGGGAGGGCTGGACCAAGTAAGGAGGGAGTGTTGGAACAGGGAAGACTGGAGACTTTTCTGCCGTGGCCACACCCTTGGGGTGAGCTCCCGGAGGGAGCGAGGCATCAGAGCTATAGATAGATAGATAGATAGATCGATCGATCATAAGGTATTATTACAGAATAACTGGGTTTTCGGCTAGGCTTGAGCAGTATCACCACATTAGGTTAGGTCCTGGAAATTTGCCCAGGTCATTTTATGATAGTTTACACTGGTTATACCCGGTAGTTTGCCCAGGTTAGGTCCCGGTAGTCTGCCCAGGTTAGGTCCGGTAGTTTGCCCAGGTTAGGTCCCGGTAGTCTGCTGTGGTCTAGGTTAGGTTAGGTTAGGTTAGGTTAGGTCCGGTCAGGTCAGACTAGTTTCCAAATCATGTTTGTAAACGGGGCATATCTCGAAAACGAGGCATTTCCGAGAGAAACACCATAGATGAAAAGTGTCTTAGAATGGTCCAAAATAGTGGGTAATGATACTAATATATACAATATAGTGAACCCAGGTTTTCTGTAAATTTACCCATAATAATTCTTCTTCATAAATACCTTGGTGTAGTCATTGTAATCCTCCTTTTGTAAATCCCTTGATGTAAATCTTCGTATGTAAATCCTTCTTCTATAATCCCACTTCTGAAATAAATAAATTTAACGTTAATTAATATATTTCTTGTTAATTAAATCCTTTATCAATAAAATCCCCTTATATCACCAATTTGTCCTTATTTATATACCCTTAAAATAACAGTGAGCCCATAAAAATAATAAAACAAAATCATTCTAATATTTATGTTAACATTTTAGCACAGCCATTATTATCCACCCTTATTTAAACCCTTCAAAATTCCCTTATTTCACCAACTTACCCTTATTTATGTCCCTTCACCCTTAACTGTATACCCTTAACTAACCCTTAATATAATCTTGAGCCCTTAAAATATCCTTAAATGCCCTTAAAATGCAAATAAATACTAAAATATTCCCCTGCCAGGCTATGAGCTTCACAGAGGTAAACAAACTGAGGCGTCAGTGTTGCCAGTGATGATCTGAGGCGTCAGTGTTGCCAGTGATGATGATGACTGAGTGTCACCTTTACAACGGTACTCTCTCACTGTCTTCCTCTAAGGAGAAAACCAAACCAAAACAGTACCAAAGAATACATAATTATATACACATTATACTTTCACTCTCTCTATCTTATACAACCTGCACGTCCTTATATACTCACATATATACACATTATACTTTCACTCTCTCTATCTTATACACCCTGCACGTCCCTATATACTCACATATATACACATTATACTTTCACTCTCTCTATCTTATACACCCTGCACGTCCCTATATACTCACATATATACACATTATACTTTCACTCTCTCTATCTTATACAACCTGCACGTCCCTATATACTCATTTTCTCTTCAACCATACATACCCTTTATAGAACTTCTTTCATACTCTTTATTATCACTGGATTGTACAGCTCTCGTTCACTCCGACCTAGCAGCACTTTGGCTGTCACTGTCACTTCCACCATCTCCCTCCATTTTCTCTCTCCTATATAGTTCACTTATTACCACATTCAGCATGGAAGCTCTCTCTCATTCCTACTTATCACATACCATCAACACATGTTCTATTGTCTCATCTTCCCTACACACCATACTGCCTTCATACTGTCTCATCTTCCCTACACACCATACTGCCTTCATTACTGTCTCATCTTCCCTACACACCATACTGCCTTCATTACTGTCTCATCTTCCCTACACACCATACTGCCTTCATTACTGTCTCATCTTCCCTACACACCATACTGCCTTCATTACTGTCTCATCTTCCCTACACACCATACTGCCTTCATACTGTCTCATCTTCCCTACACACCTTACTGCCTTCATACTGTCTCATCTTCTCTACACACCATACTGCCTTCATACTGTCTCATCTTCCCTACACACCATACTGCCTTCATACTGTCTCATCTTCCCTACACACCATACTGCCTTCATACTGTCTCATCTTCTCTACACACCATACTGCCTTCATACTGTCTCATCTTCCCTACACACCATACTGCCTTCATACTGTCTCATCTTCCCTACACACCATACTGCCTTCATACTGTATCATCTTCCCTACACACCATACTGCCTTCATACTGTCTCATCTTCCCTACACACCATACTGCCTTCATACTGTCTCATCTTCCCTACACACCATACTGCCTTCATACTGTCTCATCTTCCCCTACACACCATACTGCCTTCATTACTCCATCTATATATTCTATCATTCACCTTCAGTGACTTTGTTCTTGCCTTAAACAATAGTTCACTTCCCCAGCAGCTACCATCATAGAACACTTCACTCCATGGTATGTCCTTAGAGGAGTACCAATCTAGTCATCATCTGCATATAACAAAATACTCACTACATACTCCCCTATTACCTACATTTTTCCTCAGTCTTCTACATTTCCTATTACTCTCTTTCCTCTTCTTCCTCACATTCTCATTATCTTTATTCCATCAGCTCTTCATCAAACTTCTTTTATTTCTATTCCTCACCCTTCCTATCCTTTTCTCACCCACCTCTGTCACTTTCCTAACCAGGGAATCATTCAGTTCATCCACTCCTCCATCCATAGTCCATTCCATACTCCTCAAATCACACTTATACAAATCCCATCTTGCTTCTCGTACTCTCCATTTCTGCCCTCCTTTTACTACATTCTTGGCTGCCTTTCTCACACATTCATATTCTAATACTATCATGTTATGGTCACTCATCAAATCTATCCTTCTCTCTTCATCCATCCACATATACTGTACTCTCCTTCTGGCTCTTTCATTCACTAGCACATAATCAATCACAGATTCACTCCCTAACCTGGACCATGTTACACGTCCCTCACCTATTGTCACATTCAAGTTCTCTACACCATACTCTTCCTTGAAATTTAACAAAAGTTCCCCATTTCCATTCACTTCCTCTCCTAAAATTCCTATATGTCCATTCCTATCACCCATGACAATAGTCTCTCTTTGTCTATTTTCCACAATCAACCTACCTATTATCCTGTATTTTGTTTCATTATCTTGTCTTGCTCCTGGACCCTGTATAGTCATATAACACACAATCAACAGGATCCTTTCATACTTCCCTTCCATCTTTACATTAAGATATACAACCATGATGTCCTCACTCATTTCACATTCACCAGTTTTCACTTCCTCTATGTCCACGTCTATGTCATGTCTAACTAATAATCCCACACCTCCACCCTTCTTCTTCCATTTACTCCGTCCCTGTCCAATCATACTGTACTTATCACTGTTCATCTTCACTCTCTCATGTAACTGTGTCTCTGTCACACCTACTATATCCAGATTCCATTCACACAATTCATCACTCATATCTTCCAATTTTCCCACACCCCATCCACGCACATTCACACACCCTATTCGCATTCTCTTCATTCCTCCTTTCTCACAGTGTCGTCAGTTATCACATCTAGCTTTCTGTCTGTCTGCTGACTTTCTAACTTTCTGTAGCTGCTCTGATGCCCTGATCCACTCTAGTACCCTTTTGTCCAGTCTCCTATTTCCCTCCATACCTAGGTGGACCCTGTCTCTCCCAAAATGGTCCACAGTGAGTTATGGGTCCATGTTAATAAAACTGACACCGACGTCATCATCCTTCATCATCTCTATTTTCATTTTATTTATTTCCTTCTGTACCTGTTGTCTATTTACTTGGTTCCTTCTCTGCTCATACCACCTGTCTTCACTTGGCCTCCTCATCACCCATACCACTGCTACTCTCACATTCTTCTTGCTCTTTTTCATTTCCTTTACTCCCTCTACTATCTCATTCATTGTGTCCTGAATCCTGCCCCTCTCCAGTCCGTTACCACCTCCCTGTATAACCATCACTCCATCATTTATTACCTCTGCCTGTTCCTTGGCTGTTTCCATTATTCTGGTCATGTCCCTTCCCAGTAGGCTTATGTTGCCACTACCCTCTCCCTCTAGGGCCTAGGCCAATGACACTCCTAATATTCTTTGTCATACTGTCCCCTACTATCACCCTAGGGAACATCCTCCTCTCAACACTCTTCTTTCCTCTCCTGTGTTTTTATGGTATGAGTGTCTTCCTTCAACACTACTACATCATCATCATCTCCCTCATCTGTTATGCCCTGTTCTTTATCTTCATGTCATAAAACGTCATCCCCCCCCCCCCCTGGTGAGGTGTTCTTTGCTTTTTTCTTACTAGACAGCACACCCCTCACCGTGTCTTCTATGTCCTCTTTACTAGACAGCACAGCCCTCACTGTGTCTTCTATGTCCTCTTTACTAGACAGCACACCCCTCACTGTGTCTTCTATGTCCTCTTTACTAGACAGCACAGCCCTCACCGTGTCTTCTATGTCCTCTTTACTAGACAGCACACCCCTCACCGTGTCTTCTATGTCCTCTTTCATCCTCCCTACCTCATCTCTCATACTCATTGGTTCCTCTTTTAGATTCCTGGCTTTCAACGTGAGGGCAACATTTTCACTCTTCAACTTGCATGTCTGGCATTCCCATTCACCCTCATTTTTAAACCTATTTTCATACCCACATCGTTCACACGTCATATATATACTCTGTACCTCTACTGTCTTTTTTCCTCTCCCCACTGACCCACTCTCACAGAAACAGATGCAAAAGTCTAGACAAATATAATAAATATAGTATAGTGCAGTACAGAGCTGAAAAGGGGGCACTAAAGACATGTAGACTGGGTTAATTGAGGTGAGGTGAGGGTAAGATTAGAGGCTCAGTTGGATCAGGTTAGGGATAAGAGGGTTGTGCAAAGGAGAAAAGGACGGTTTAAGTGAAGTGTGGGTGTTAGTAGTACTGGTGAATACAGAGATAAATTAAAATGGAGTTTAGGCAGAAATACTTATGTGAAAGATTGGGATGAGTTCACGTGGCACTGATCGAGTGGTAAAACCAGAAGCACACAAACACACAGAAATATTAAACCCTTACAAAATACACTCAACTCACTTAGCACTATGCAACCCAAGGCTCACGGAACAACTGGCACATGTGAATTACACACAGAGAGGACAGAGAAATGGGTGGGAGAGGAGCAGGGTGGGTTTAGGAAGAGAAGAGGGTGTGTGGACCAGATTTTCTCCTGGAGGTGTGTTGTGGAAAAATATCTGGAGAAGGGACAGAAGGTGTTTGCTGCATTTATGGATTTGGAGAAGGATTATGACAGAATTGATCGAGAAGGTCTATGGAAAGTACTGAGAATATATGGAGTGCCTGGGAAGTTATTGAGGGCAGTGAAGAGTTTATATGAGGGTGCAAGAGTGGCAGTCAGGGTAGAGAGTGAGCAGAGTGAGTTCTTTGAATTGAATGTTGGGTTAAAGCAAGGTTGTGTAATGTCCCCGTGGTTGTTCAGTGTATATATGGATGGAGTCATGAAAGAGATACAGGGAAGAGCAGTGGATGTTGGTCTTCCCATGATGGGGGAGGAGAGTAAATGGAAGCTTCCTGTGTTGCTGTTTGCTGATGATACAATACTGGTGAGTGATAATGAGTGGGAGTTGCAGGGTCTGGTGAACAGGTTTGGAACTGTGTGCGAGAGCCGGAATTTGAAGGTAAATGTGGGAAAGAGCAAAGTTATGGTCTTTGAGAGAGGGGCAGCCACAGACTGTGAGGTGAGGTTGAATGGCCAGGTTATGGCAAATGTCAGTTCATTTAAGTATCTGGGCAGTGTGATGAGTAAAGATGGAGGTTTGGAGGATGAGATGCAGGAGAGGTTACAACAGGGCAAGAGGGTTGTAGGAACACTGAAGTCAGTGACAAGGATTAGGGTGATGAGTATGGAAGTGAAGAAGACCCTGCATGATTGTGTTGTAATCCCAACACTGACATATAGTAGTGAAGAGTGGACGATGACAGAGAGGCACAGATCAAGAGTGAGAGGTGTGGAAATGAGTTACCTGAGAAGCTCATGTGGAGTGACATAGAGAGATAGTTTGACAAACGAAGAAGTGCGTGAACGATGCAATGTGGATGTGAATGTGCTGGAGAATGTGAAGAGGAACACCTTGAGGTGGTTCGGTCATATAGAACGTAAGGGGAGCGAGAGATTGGTCAAGAAGGTGTATGAGAGTGAGGTGGAGGGATGGAGAGGAAGAGACAGACCGAGAATGAGATGGAAGGGTGGAGTTAGGAGGTATATGAGCGAAGGAGGGATGCCAGTTAACAAGGGATAGAAATGCATGGAGGCATTTCATTTGTGGCCACCCCCCCGGGGATTAAGGCATCTGGCAATAGATAGATAGATAGATAACACACAGAACACACAGGCATAGCATAGGTCCTACATACCACATGGGAAGCTTATATAAGTCATATCACACCTCGTTTATATGCGTACTGGGCAATACACACATATACGCACATGTTATATGTACATAATGTTACTATATAACTATATGTGTACAGAGTAAGCCTACAGTATGCCATTATATATGTATATTTATACCTTAAACTATAATTTCGTCATATATTGTCATTATTTCGTCGAATTTTAGCGTAATAAATTACGCTATGTCACGTTTTCCTAGTTTTTTTAAGGGTAACTATTTTTTTCTCTGACTTTGACGGAAGCGGATGGGGACGGCTGGCCATTCTTTGATAATTTGTCTTGTGATTGGTCACCTCCAGTAAGCGCGTCCCTCATTGGTTCATCATTCCTCCCCCCCCCCCCCGCCAAGCTCTTCGGGCTCTTCAACAGCTACATACGTAAACAAACTGAGAGCATAGCCATGGCGGGAGTGAATTCGCCTTTTTTTAAATGTAATTACTGTAACAAGGACTTCACAAGAGGGACGCGTGAGGGACGCGCTTACTGGAGGTGCTGGCTGCACCAATCACAAGACAAATTATCAAAGAATGGCCAGCCGTCCCAATCCGCTTCCAACTTTGACACACTCCCCTACTCAAACCAGTCGACTTACGAAACTTTCGATTTCAGATTCTGGTGTGTAAAATCAAGCTCTACAAATCTGTAATAACAGAATTTACCTAAACGAAACTTTTAAAATCACCCTGTTTTTGCGGTTCTGGCGCTAGTAGCGTAATTGGAATTGCGGCTCCTACGGGTTAACACACAAAGCATACAGAAATTACCTTGACACCCATATAACACAGAAATTACCTTGACACTCATATAACACAGAAATTACCTTGACACCCATATAACACAAAAATTACCTTGACACCCATATAACACAGAAATTACTAGCCAAACACAGAACACACGCTATCACTTAACACACACAACACTTAAATTACAGCACAGAAATGCCAAATTCCACACACACACTTAACTAGTGGAATTTCACACAATTGGTTATCACGGGAGCCCAGTGACACACATCTTCACTCCACAGCAGGGTTCATCATTGGGATCCCGGGATCCCGGTACTCCATGACATATTCAAATATCAGCACACACGGGACTGTCCAGCTGCAAAGAAGTGAGATGTTTCTGATGCTCACATCCCAGGAAATTCCCAGGATTTCCCGTTTTCCCGTGATGACAAGAATTTTGCGAGATTAAAATGAAAATCCCGGGAGAGTTTGTGAGCCACTGGTGTTAAGTTGGTGTTGCAACAGGATTAACATAATTTTAGTGGCATATTTCACCCACATACATATTTATAAAAGTACACAGAGGCTTATATTTATTTATTATATTAGAACCAAAATATTCTACCAGAAATATTATTACTGTGGCGCTTGGCAACAATTAGTCGTTTACAGCAGGTAAGTAAGATAATATCCTACCTCCATGCTTTACACCCTGTGTAATATTAATGTTACAGTTATAACTATGTATTCAGATGCAATTGTAACAGGTGTTAACATTTCTTACACATATCTAATAACGTGGCTAAAGCCCCGTACACACTATGCTTCATGATGCGCGATGTGTTGAAAAACTACTTTTTCAACACGAGCCCGCATCACCAACGAGATTATGGGCCAGCCCGATTTAATATGTCAGCTCAGTGATGCATCATCCTTCAAAGAGGGAGGACATCCACCCCGCTCTGCTCCAATGGCTCAATCACCGCTACCCGCCAAACCCATTGAGTGGACAAGAACAAACACCATACACTTCATTGAACTCCTGAAGGAACATCCATCTGTGTGGAATATTAAATGCAAGCAGTACAAGATGAGGAACATCAGGAGTGCAAGCTTTGAAGCTATAAAAGCTGAATTATCGAGTTTTTGTAACTGCACATTGCGGACAGAAGACATCACCAAAAAGCTGCACACACTGAAGACACAGTTCCATAGGGAGATATCTGCAATGAAAGCATCACAGAAGTCTGGAACTGGCACAGAAGATCTCTACACCCCAAAGTTATGGTGTTTTGATGAGTTGTGTTTCCTGGCTGATGGAGAAGCTCGTGCATCCACTGACAACTTATCACAAGATGAAGGAAAAAATACAACTGTACAAGTTCATAATTTTATTGTGTTCATTTGTACTCCAGCATGAATATAATTTACATACAGTAAACACTCATTATTACACGTGTTATGTGTGTGTAGTAACATATACTGTATGTAGACTAATGTGTAATGAATGTTTGTAGAGTAAACCGTCACTACATTTAACCCTTAAAGACCTATTAACGCCTTAAGGCGTCAAAACAAACTTTGGCCTCAAAACCGATTAACGCCTTTATTTAACAGCCCATAAAAACCTGCATGGGCTAGATATAGCCACAACACTGGTACCAATGGGTAGCCCAGGCCTTGGACTATTGTAATTGATCGAGATTAGCTGACTCCGCCCACTTTGGTGGAGGTGGGCGTGGCTAAAGTACAACCCTTTCTCTCGTTGGTTCCCCCATTTTCCTGATTGTGTGACTGTTCCCCCACCCCACTATATCCTACTTCCTTGGTGGGTGGTGTGATTATCGATCTTCATGTAGCCTGGGAAGGGATTGGTAAGCTATCTTGGGCGCACACTTGTGCAAATACGCGGCGGTGTACCCAAAGATACATGTATCTCTGTATACATGCTGTACACTGTATGCTTGAGTCAATTTATACGTGCTAGGACCACCTTTACTGCCTGTATATATTATTTTATATCACACAAAGACGTATTGTTCACGATTTAATTGATATGATGACAAATATGCCTCTGTAATAAACAAGAAACGTATGTGTACGCATTTTTTCACGTGCTTGAGTCAATTGATACGTGCTGGGACCACCAAATACTGCCTGTATATATTATTTTATATCACACAAAGACATATTGCTCACAAAATAAAATAGAAATGCAAACAAAGGCACGGAAATACGTACACATAGAAACATATACGTGCCCATTTCATCTTGACCAGTATGTGCTGTGTATGTACTGAGCTAAACAATAGCAGCTGCCTTAGGAGATAATCTTAGAGTGAGTGAGGTCATCAACGATACCCAAAACTGCCTTCCTTCACATAAAAACATTCACTTATAAACGAAGATAAATGTACACATTCAGTGTTGTACAGTCACTCACCGCCAATTCCTTCATGATGTTTTTACAGACATTCTGTACACACATTCCAACACTTCAACTTGTAATTTTGTGTGTACAGTATGTTGAATGTTTTACATTGTACAAATATGAAAATATGTAGTTGTTGTGAAGCGATGCGGTGGCCAGTGCAGGTGGTTGGGATACGCTGGTGGGAATGTTATCATTTTGACCTCATTTTATCTGAGCTGCAAGATAGTCTGGTTTGGGTGTTCCCTCTGTGTGGAAGGGCAAGAGTATGGGACACTCGTTTACCAAACTTTATCCAGACAACCATGGCTGACGACCTGCCTAGCACCTCCACTGGCAGGAGGGATTTCCGAGGCCCCTTTACTACTCCTGCAGTTTCACCGGCAGCCACTCCAACAATACCAAAGAGGACCAGGCCTATCACGAGGAAACTTGATACCTCCAGCCAAATACGTGATGTTTTGGATGAGATAATCTCTAGCCCTGGGCTCACCAGCGGCGAGGACGAGATGGAGGGGGACCATTTCGCTCGCACCTTCGATGACGACTTCTCCAGCGACGAGGGGGAGGTCACATCAGAGGACGAGCCTGACGACCCTGACTCTGTACAGTCAGACCCAGACAAGCCAGCCCCTGTATCCCCTGTCATTGTGTCACCTCCTCCCAGGCAACGCAGGAGGGTGAGAGAACAGAATGTTTTGGGACCTCCTCAGGCAGCCAGCACTCCCCTGAAGGGACACAGACCCGTTCCACCTGTCACTGATGTTCGCCAGGCCGAACACTACAGGTGGAGTGAGGTGACAGAGGATGACCCCTTCACCCCCAAGGACTTTGTGTTGGACACGAGTGGTAGTGGTGTAGGGCAGGCTGTGAAGGACCTACCTGTGGCTGCAACACCCATGCAATATTTCCTACTTTTTTTTATATAGTTATTATGGACCACATAGTTCAACACACCAATGCCTATTTTGAGGAGTGTGGTGGTCTTGGCTCGCATCCTGCATTTTCCCCCGCAAAACGTTGGGTCGACACAACTGTGAGAGAAATGTACGTGTGTTTGGCACTGACAATGTTGATGCCGATGGCTAAGAAACATGCTATCCGAGACTACTGGGCAAAAGACTCGCTAAATTACCCGTCTGCATTTGGAAAATTCATGACAAGAGACAGGTATCAATTGCTATTGAAATATATACATTTCAATGATAACGTCCAAGCAGTCGCATCAGATTGCATGTACAAAATCCGCCCAGTTTTTGAGTCACTGACCAAAAAATTCTCAGAATTGTTTAGGCCTCACCAAAAAATTGTAATTGATGAGAGCCTTGTATTGTTTCATGGGCGAGTAGGTTTCCGCCAATACATCAAAACTAAAAGACACCGATTTGGTCTGAAATTGTTTGTTTTGTGTGACTGCAAATCTGGGTGTATTTTGGATATGTTACTGTATACAGGTGCCAAAACCGACATTGTGCATGGGGACCCAACGGGTGTCTCGGGGGCTGTAGTGAAAGAGTTGTTGTCGGCCTACCTTGGAATGGGGCACATTCTGTATACAGACAATTGGTATACCAGCCCTCACTTGTGCCAGTATTTGTTTCAGCACAACACTGGTGCAGTCGGCACGGTGAGAACCAATCGCCAACAAATGCCAAAGTTCCACCAGAAGCCAAACCCAGGAGATGTCGACTGTACAAAATGCAAATACATCTTGGCCGTACAGTGGATGGACAAGAGGAGTGTCACCACTCTCTCCACTGTGCACAGGGGGGCAATGCTAGACAGTGGTAAATGTCGACGTGATGTACCTGTTTTCAAACCCGACGTCATATTAGACTATAATATCAACATGCGTCTCGTTGACATGAGCGACATGATGATCGGTGAAGTGGAATGTGTCAGAAAAACTGTGAAGTGGTACAAGAAACTATTTTTTCATTTGGTAGATTGTTGTGTACTAAATTCGTACATCTATTATAAACAAGTCACACACAAAAAGTTACCACTTGGCTGTTTTGCTCATGACACAATCTACCAACTGCTAGAAGAGTATGGTGACGTGACAAAGCTGTCTCTTGGTAGGGGTGTGTCTATGGGACTTACAACTGACCGGCTGCATGGCAACGACTTCCTTGGGTGTCACTACATGGAGTATATACCTGCGACCGCTCCTTCAGTACTTGTTGGCAGGACCGCCAAGAAACACAGCACTCGTCAGTGCAAGGTGTGTTCTAGAACCACACGACACCCACACATCAGAAAAAGCACCAACATGCAGTGTGCAGAGTGCAAACTGCCACTCTATCTGCCGTGCTTCAATGAGTACCACACCCTTACTTTACTGACTACTAAATATATATAGCTTAGAAAATAAAGGTTGAAATAAAGGAATAACAAAATTATTAGTTTTGAAAATAAGTGTAATAAATTATGTATGTGGAGGTTTCCCCAATATTATTCATGATATTATGTGTAATAAAATTAAAATGATAGTAAAATTATGTATGTTGTTTTTCCCCAATATTAGTTTTGAAAATGTGTAAAATAAAATGAAAATGTTAGTATTATTTTGTGTTTTATTGTTTTTTCAATACTTCTTACTAATTGGCTATTTATTTATGTTATTTTTATGTGAAATTTGGGTAAGTAAAATATATTTTATACTCATTCTTACTTATAATTACATAAAGTATTATCATATACATAAAGTTCTTCATACAACACAGATATTTCGTCATATTCAGTCATTGTACAATGACTAAATACATATAATAGTCTCTACCTAACAGGTTTTGTTGAATTTACATGAGAAAAATACGCAAGAGAGCACCTACTTTCTTTTTGAAGGGGTACCTATGGTATTTCTGGGTCTCCCAGTTACGCACTTTGACGCTCTCTCCTACGCTTATGGATGGCAATAGGAGATTTTTGTTTGCATTTTCTGGTGTGCGAAAACAATCTCTACAAACCCATAAGACCTATTTAAGATCTGGCATACTTTAAAATATGACGTGTTTTTGCGGTTCCATGAGAGAGCCGTATTTTGGAATTGCGGTTCGTAGGGGTTAATGAAAGTGGTTTACAATATGACAAACCCTCCTAAAGTTGAAGTACTTTATTAGTTTCAGAGGTGATTCAAATACGACAGCTTTGAGATATACAGAGTTACAGAATGGTTTGAGATACACCATATGAGAATGGATCTTTATTGACATTTTATTGATGTTTCTTCAGGTCAGACCTGAAGAAACATCAACAAAATGTCTATTAAGGTTCATCTTCTGCATGGTGTTTTCTTAAATGATCGTGTTCTGCTTCAATAGTTTAAGGTTTCAGACTGAAACAAAGGTCTATTATGAAAGAAACATGTGTAATTAAATATTTATCAATAAATATTTAGTACAGTATATATGATTATTTGTGAGTCTGTGTGAGAGGCAAGTGGTGGTAAGAGTGGGTGAGGTTCTGATATGGGAGGGTTACCCAATAATTGTACCTTAGTACTGTACAATATATGAAAGATAAAACCTTGCTTTTACAGAAATGGTGTAAACACAGAAACAAATCAGTACAGTAGTAAGCAAAGCCTTCCCTGACAACTACAACATTCCATCTAGGGCCTTATCCAATGTTCTTAGATCAAAAGCCCAGAAGAGAATACCACTGAATTCAAGTGACATAAAGGACCTACATTCTGTAGTCTACAATAATGTCACCACAGAGTACAGCAATGTACTGTAAGTACAACAGTAAAAGTTTAGTTCAGAATAAACTAATGTTACCATGTAACATTTTCAAGTACTGTATTGTTATTGCTAGTTTTGTCTGTTTCTTCTTACTTTAATATGGACAATAGTAGGCTTATTATTCATTTAATTAAGTCCCACAGCAAAGACCAGTGGAAATGTAAGCTAGTAAATATCTAGGAAACAAATGAAAAAATAATATGAGATTTGATTGATGGATATTAGGCGCCGCAACATCTAGGTCCTATAGCGCCAGAAAAAGGTGATAGAGAGGTGTGACAGCAAGCAGTAAGGAAATGAAAAGAAAAGAGGGACAGTTGAAGAACTGAAAGCTAATGGCTGGGGCCGAAGGGGCGCCAAAACCCTGTAAGTAATGCCCACATTAATTAATATAGGCAATACCCCCCTACGGGGAAATAATATGAGAAGCCCATTATATCTAGTAAATGTATTGTGTAGCATCAGTTGAAATAGGAAACTCTTCTGAGAGGGAGTTCACTAAGGGAACAAGTCATCACAACTACTGGTAAATACTGTACATAGATACACAATACTTTAATATTCTAAAGCTTGTATAAAAATTTATAATTAAAAAATATTAATGGTATCTTTCCTTTTCATTTTAGGTATCCAACAAGTTCTCAGTATCAGAGTATGGCAAGTGTAGCACTTGCTGCCTTTCTTGTCATGTTGTCCAACTCTGAAATAACAGAACATGAAGTACCGGTACTGTTACAGTGGAAGGTTCGGATACAACGAAAATGTCAGAACAGCAGGAAAGGGCAAGACTCATCTCTCACTGAAGTTGTAGCACACAAGAAAAAGAAAATATCTGGACCAACACCAAATGCTGCCACAACTTACGGTATCATTAACTATCTTCCAACGACACCAGAATCAGAGGATGAAATATTGATAAAGAGACATACAGAAGGGTTGGCTACTCAATGGCATAAAAATGAACGTGATCTGGAGAAGGTATGAGTAGTTTTGCTATTTTTTTTTTTCATTTAAGAGCTGGGCTAGGAGGGTTTCAGGGCTCCATTATTAACCCAAGCGGAAGCACGTGTGGGAACACAGAATACAAATAAATATAACCACACCACCACAAAGCTAACAATGGACTGAATGGAGTAAATCATGAATGAACTCGTGTGATCGCGGCTTAAATGGACCGCACCGTGATGTCACAAAATGGCCGCCGCACCTTCTAAGATGCGAATCGTCTTCCGCATCGCGCGCATAATTTAAATTTTCACGTGTATTTTTAATTTCAGTGCCACAATTATGCTTACAGCCTACTTTTAAATTCGGGTAATTAAAAGCCACGTATATGTGGGGTACACTGTACAATACATTATTTTCTTTCATCCATAGCTGTAAGATGCTGATGCTGATGACAATGTATCATTACCAGTATAAATATATATAAATGAAGAGATTCTGTTTGTCTGTCGGGCTATACAAATTGTCATATGACCACCTACAGCGCCAGGAATTCACACACAGAAAGTGGACGTTCATGAAGGGGGACAGAGGACATTTACGTCACAAAAAACACCCCACTAATTACTTAATTACACATACTTCACTTCGGACTTATGGTCCATTGATATAATAAATGTAGCATTACTCACTATGTATAACCTGTATTCATTAATTTCCCTTTTGTCACTCGAATAGTATTAATTTTACCTCCAAAAATAAATAATATTATAAAAAATAGCAAGTTTTGTTGCTTTCTTGGTAAATTACGCCTTCCAAAAATTCAAGTTGGCAACACTGACACTGTCCCAAGTTGGAAAGAGCTGTCCAAAGTTCAGAAATTTCTGCCGAACTTGAAAATTGAAAAAATGAATAAGCAAATTTATCATGCTTAATTTCGTTTCTCTATTCAGTAGGTACTGAACCTGGCTGGCTACCACATGACACTAATGGCAATAACATTGTACCGTTATTAACAGTACACACGTAAAAAATGTCTTAAGTTTGGGTGTTTTACGGTACGGTATATGTAATAATAATTGCACCATTATTAACGCATGTAAAAAGTTTCCTAAATTTAGGTGTTTTACGGTACGGTATATGTCATAATAATAATAATAATAATAACTTTGATCTAGGTCTTACTTACCTTGTGAAACTTCTAATTGTCTGCCTAGGTTAGGTCCTGGTAGTCTGCTAAGGATAGGTTCCGATAGTCTGCAATGGTCCAAATTAGATTAGATTGGGTTGGGTTAAGTTGCGTTAGGTTGGGTTAGGTTAGATTGGGTTGGGTTGGGTTGATTTAGGTTGGGTTGGGTTGGGTTAGGTTATTTATGTATGGCTAAAACAGGATATTTGCACAATAAATGGAAGCTAAAAATGAACTAATCACTTGAAAAAAATCTTGTAAAAGCTACATAAATTTTGCCTGAAATTTATCCAAATGTTTAATTAAAATAAAATATATATGGATAATGAAAACCATTATGAAATATGAGTAAAAAAAATAACTGGTAATTAACCATTCTATTGGCATTTATTAATACAATGTTGTTATCTTCTTTATTCACAAATTCATATCACTCTGAAACACTTTTCGGTAATAGTGTTTCTAGTGTTGGACTATAATCTGGTTTGTACTGAAGGCATTCAGATTGCAATGTTTTATAGTGTATTTTTAATGCATTTATTGTTCAAGACCGTCACATTTTAATATTTGGGGAGATACAACCCACCCCATGCCTCCCCAACCCAAAAACCCTACAACCCCTCCCCCCCCAACCCAATCTCCATAAACACTTCATTTTCGCCATATTTGAACTAGATTTGTCATAAAAATGCAAAAACACTACTGAGAATCAGTCTGACCTCACCTAACCGAATCAGGACCACAGCAAATTACGATAACGAGCAAAATAGGATAATGGGGGGTGGAATGTATACATTGGCTCCAAAGCAGTGTTGCCAGATGCAGGGAAATTTCTCTGTTTTAGGGAATTTCGAAGTCTACACAAGAAAATAATTTACAGCTCGTTCAAGAGTAAACAGGGAAATTTCTACCAGATAAAGTACCTAAAAGACCATCAGTGTTCAAGAGGACATTCTGATGTTGAAGTTAGCGAAATTTCGTCAAGCAGACATGGCAACACTGGTTCCGAGATCCCTCCAAATTCTAATATCGCCCCCATTATCTTATTTTGGTCGTTATCGTAATTTGCCGTGGTCCTGATTCGGTCAGGTGAGGTCAGACTAATTTTATTTAATGCACTGTAGTGTTTTTCCAATGAATCTAGTTCAAATACGGCGAAAACGAAGTGTTTATGGAGATTGGGGTGGGGGGGGTTGTATCTCCACAAACATTAAAATGCAACAGCCTTGAACAATAAATGCATTAACCCTTAACCCCTAAAGTACCGGGGGTAGTGATAATACTGTGCCCGCTAGGACCGGGGGTTGAGCGAAAAACACGTAAAATAGCCTGTTTTCGCATGCTCTTTACTCCTAACTTACAATGAACGAGTGAATTATTTTAGTACTATGAGAACGAGCAACTCGTCCTCTTTCGAATGGTACCAATGGGAAGTCTGTAGGTTTAATGGTTACTGAATTACGATGAGTTGAATGAGGTACTGTCGCCATACATTGAGCGCGAGTGTTTGGGTGGGTGCGTTGACCGTGGCGAGGTAGTAGAAAATGGGGGTAGGCGCTCGTCAGCTAAGCCACTCACCAACACACTCGGACATAACAAGATCTATAATTCCTCAATTTTACCCTAGAAAAGGCAGTGTTTACTCAGTCTGAGCATCCCATTCTACTATAAACCAGTGTAGCCAACGTCTGGAGTAAAAAAAAATCCTTAACCTTTGGAAATTTTAGCAATCCGGCATATGCCGGGCCCGGTCCTTTAGGGGTTAAGGATCTGGGAGTTGTTATGACTAGTGATGCTGTATTTGGGACCCATTTTGGACAAGTAGTAAGAAAATGCAGAATGCAGATGGGTTGGATATTGCGTACATTTGCCTGCCGAGATGAATTGCCAATGCTTACACTTTACCGCTCATTGCTATTACCAATACTCGAGTATTGTTGTCAACTGTGGCACCCATGGAAAGCTCTGGAAGGTGTACACAGAACTTTTACTAACAAAATATCCACAGTGAGAGAATATAATTACTGGAACCGCCTAAAGAAACTAAATATGTATTCACTCGAGTGACGACGTGAAAGGTACATTATAATTTACACATGGAAAATTATAAATAAGCATGTACCAAATGTAAGCAGTATCGGCATTACTACAAGAAACCATCCACGTCTAGGTATTACGTGTGTGCCACCAAAAGTAAATATCCGAGCTGGTAGACTATCAACCATTCGTCATCACAGTCTTTCAGTGGTGGGACCAAGGATCTATAATTCACTGCCAAGATATCTAAGAAATTTGAATGATGTCAGTACTGAAATCTTCAAGAACCAACTTGATAAGTTTTTGAAATCTGTACCTGACGAACCAAGACTAGACCACTACCGTCCAGCTGCAGAGAGTAACGCAATAGACGACCAGTTGTGCTACCTGAGAACCAATGACATCCTGATACCGGGGGAGGAGGCATCGCCTTGTCCTGGGAGCCCGTAGTTCCCGATCAACCTTCAGGACCTTCAGGTACGTGCGTGTGTGTGTACGTGTGTGTGTGTGTACGAGTGTGTTTGTTTATACGTGTGTGTGTGTGTGTACGCGTGTGTGTGTATACGTGTGTGTGTGTGTACGTGCATGTGTGTGTATGTGTGTGTGTATGTATGTGTGTGGGTGTGTGGGTGTGTGTGCGCAGCTGGTGCCCGGTGTGGACGTGTGCAGTGTCTCTCCTCTGCTTTCGCTAATATTCTTGAAAGTACATTAACCCCTGCAGTCCCGGAAGGGTAGACCTTGCCTCCACGTTTCTACCCTGCCGCTAGCGTCAAAATTCCTCGATTTGCCCTATATTCACAACGCTCACACTCTTAACCTATATAGTGTACTGACTTCAAAATTGTTCCATCCTTACCTTCAACTCTTCCTCTTTCCAATGGTACCATCGGGAGGGCTGTACGATGAATAGTTGTGGAGATAGGGCGAGTTGAAGTGAACCATGTTTGTGCGCGAGACAGCGGTGTGTCTGTGTGTATGCGTGAGAGCGGTGTGACTACGGCATGATGAGTTCAGTTTCCCGCCCAAGTCCATTGTCAACTCACTCGTATTACTACTATTATGTATCGTATGTCATGATTTCAACACTAAAAATAGTATGAACACTTGTAGGAATATATCATCGTGTAACTGTCACTTAGAAAATTATAAACAAACCGACTTGTACCGTAGGAAACACGTATATTTACTATCAATTGTGCCTGTATGGGCGTGTTTTGTGGTGTTATTTTCTTATTACTACCCCATTATGTATCGTGTGTCATGATCTATACACTAAATAATAATTTGTAACCTTGTAGGAATATCATGGTGTCACTCACGTACATATATTCACTACGGTATTGTCTTACGATCGTTAGAGCACAAATTCGGACAAAGGCAAATACTTAAAAATCGCCCAGCCATCGTGGGCTCCCAGAATCGACTGAGTGGGTAGCGGATCGATATTGTGAGTGTATTTTCTCGCCCAACGACAAGAAAAACTAGCCGTACAGGGCGCGAAATAGCGCTAAATCGCTGTGACGGTAGGTGCAGTTGCCCGGTTCCTTACGTAAGACGGTCTATCACGTCAACCGGTCTTTAGGGGTTAACAGAAGTGTTGGAAATAATAAATATAGAATTGCCAATAATAAATGCAGTGTTGCCAATGATAAAAGCAGTGTTGTAAAAAACAGAAGCAGTGTTGCCAGTAATAAATACAAAATTACCAATATTAAAAGCAATTTTGCCAATATTAAAAGCAGTGTTGCCAATAATAAAAGCAGTGTTGCCATTAATAAATATAGAATTGCCAATAACAAAAGCAGTGTTGCCAATGATGAAACCAGTGTTGTTAACCCTTAACGTCCGGACCGCGGTCATAGACGGCCCCAGGAAGCCCCCGGGTCGTGTCTTACGCCCCTGCCATGTGGTGACTGGGCGAGATGAAGCACCGCTATTGCCAATGTTGGCATTTGCGAGCCCAATTTGGCGGTTTTTTTTTTACTTGGCTATACTTCACCACCATCCCCACAAATCACCATCGTCAGTCAGTGTGTTACTGACTGTAAACATGGATGGATGTGGATTAGATTTCTCGTGCGTGTCCGATTCTGTGTTGCGCCATGCTTACTTACAACACTGACTGCCACCCGCGCGGGCCACGTTCAGTTGTCGTCAGAGCCACTGCACCTAAGCGAACGCAGCCGCGCTCACACGAGAAAGTACCCTTCATTCCTCACTTAATTTCTCGGCAACGGAGAGTTGTAGAGAGCTGGGGTTGGTTTTATTGGAAAGAGGAAGAGTTGATGGTGCTAACAAGACCAAATTTAAGTTGTTCAGTATCGTAGTTTAGACGTACAGAGTAAGTGGAATAGAGCAATTTTGGAAAAATCGGCCAAAAGCGCCCGGCCAGGCAGTAGGGAGAGTAAGACTAGCCCCGGACTGACAAAATGGCTATCCATAGTTATCCCGTCGCGGAGGGGTTAATTACCCTTCAAACTCCTGCCCATTCTACCCTTTTTCTACCTGGCTCAACTGTCGGCCATGCTTGCATGTGTTCGTATAGCCTAGTCCTTGACTACGTTTACATATTGTCACTCATACTTTAGTTATACATGTAAATCACTTTTTCCCATAACTTGCAACTGCTTGCAAATGATTCCCTTCCACTTCAAAATCAATTTTAATAAGTAATAGATGCCCCCATAGCATAAATATTAATGCAAAATTTGTAGCAGTGCCTTCAGACACGGAATGGAGTGTGTCCTGACCTGACATGACCCTTCCTGTCTACCTGCGGATTAATAGCCTGCACCTATATTCACATTCCTGGCTGTGGAAAATATATATATATATATATATATATATATATATATATATATATATATATATATATATATATATATATATATATATATATATATATATATATATATATATATATATATATATATATATATATATATATATATATATTTAATAGCATTCTACTACTTACGTATGTTACGTTATGATCACGGATCGATCCGTGACAACCATTACGAGTCGATAGGCATAAAGCCCTAAAATTCTTCTTCTTCGGGATCAATTATTAACATAATTAAATGTAGGATTAACTTTTTAATATTACGATGCATCACAAAACCGAGGTAACATTATTGTATACTTTTTTCGTATAATATTATCAAGCACTAAACGCTGAAAAATACTTACACAATAACTGAATAAGAATCATGAACCAGAATGTTCTTTATTGAATGAAGCAAATGTGAATAACTTCATATTACATGTGTTAAGTATTGACACCACTAACACACTTCAATATCCCCCGTAGCTACCTAACAGTTTATAATCAAGGCTCTCATTATCCCTCACGTGATAGCAGCCTTGTAATATTCTGAATATTTTTAATAATAGCCTGTTGTATTGAATTATTGGAATTTGACTATGAAACCATTGTTTTGTCATATGTCTCTTGGTAGCAAAAATCATTTGCTCTGTATCTCTCTTTTCTGTGGGCATGTAATATACTTATATACTGTATATAAGCCAGGACACACACATAACATAATATTTTTGGTGACAGAGGTTCTATTGGTTTTATCTGTCATGAGTTGCGAGAGAACTATATATATATTCATAATTATTTAAACATTGTAATAGTTCCATCAAGTACAGTTACCCACACATGAAGCTGGTAGGCCTATGGTTCGTTACTTGTGAGGTGCTTGGCTACAACGATAGGAAATTTTAAGTGAAAAAGGATGTAGTTTGTTGACAGGCAGACAGTAAATTATTATTACTATCTGGTTGTAAACAAACTATAACTTTTGCTCACTTTCCTTCCTGTTGTAGGTATCTCGCAAGTAGCGAGGTGTACCAGATTCACGTGTGGTCATCTGTACTTGTTGTTATTTCTCTGTAATGTTATAATACGGTCTGTGGGTTGGTATGTAAGCTATCACCTTCTCTTTTACTATACTTTTTGCATAAAATAAACTATTCATTCATTAATCAATTCATTCTTTCATTCATACTCCTAGGAAAAGTTTGCGAGAAAAGGTAATTAATGCTGTAGCTGGAAACAGCGATATTTAATGGGTTTAAGTACTTTTGATAATATACAGAATTGGATAATTTTATGTAGTTATCATATATGGAACAAATTCAAGTCTCTTTCTAGCTATGATTATAGGATATATGAGAAAATAAGACCATAATTATAATGGGAGTAAAGCGGGCGAGGCAATGTTTTGAGTCAATGGGGGGTAGGGTAATAGGCTCCGCCCCTTGCTTCACTTTGGGTGTACAGGACGAGTGGCTCATGCCGCCTCCTCTTAGATTATACCTCCATGGTGGACTTCGAAATTCCCTAAAACAAACATTTCCCTGCACCTGGCTGGCAACACTGTACGGCGGCCATCATGAATAGTGTTGCCAGATCTATTTGGCATTGGTGCTTTAACTTTATCTTTACAATTTCACTTGTTTACCTAAAACCAGATCAATGCATCTGGCAACACTGTACGGCGACCATCATGAATAGTGATGCCAGATATATTTGGCATCGTTACCCTAACTTTACATTTACAATTTCACTTATTTATCTCAATAATACCTATAACGATTTCCATGCATCTGGCAACACTGAAAAACAATATAATTTAAGACGTCATCTGGTGGTCCAAGCGGAGGATTGGGGTACCAAGACCGTCTTAGGAGCGCTTGGTTTCAGTGACGAGAACTGACCAACAAATACATAGAATCTGTGTAATAATAATAGTAATAATGATAAATGAATGAAAGAGAGAGAGAATGTGTGTGTGTGTGTGTGTGTGTGTGTGTGTGTGTGTGTGAGAGAGAGAGAGAGAGAGAGAGAGAGAGAGAGAGAGAGAGAGAGAGAGAGAGAGTGTGTGTGTATGTATGTTCTCGTCGTCCAGATACGGATTGGGCAGAAACAAAAGAAAGTTTGTAAACAAAGTCGTAAGAAAATACTACAAATGGGTCTACTTTTCCTTCACTTTTCTCATATTATGAAGGCAATTTGTGTCCTAAGTTGCATGTATTATACACCAAAAGATGCAAAATTAAGAAACGAATAAGATGAGACCAACTAGAAGTCTCTTGATATGATCTTTAGTTGAACACTTGCCATTTTTATTACTTTATTCTCGATTTTCAGTGAAAAATTATTTAATATAATAATAATAATAAAAAACAAAAATTAATATTATAATAATGACCTAAATTTGACTGATTCAGAAAATAAAAATTATTAATTAAAAAAAAATTCTAGTTAATTAGCGGCGGCAGCGGCGGCGGCGGCGGCTGCGACGGGGGCGGCGACGACGACGATAATAATTAATAAACATAAAAAATATTAAAAATTAAAAATGAAAAAAAAAAAAAAAAAAAAAATATTAAAAAAAAAATAGTTTATTACAGGCGGCGGCGGCGGCGGCGGCGATAGCGGGGGTGGCGGGGGCAGCAACAGCGATGGCGGCGGCGGCAGCGACGACGGCGGCAGGAGTGGCGGCAGCAGCGGGGGCGGCGGAGGCGGCGGCAGGGGTGGCGGCGGTGGGGGCGGCGGCGGCAGTGGTGGTGGCGGCGGCGATAGTGGGGGTGGCGGGGGCGGCAGCAGCGATGGCGGCGGCGACGATGGCGGCAGGGGTGGCGGCAGGGGTGGCGGCAGGGGTGGCGGCAGCGGTGGCGGCAGGGGTGGCGGCGGCGGGGGCGGCGGTGGTGGTGGCGGCGGCGGCGGCGACGAAGACGACAATAATAATAATAATAATAACAATAAAAAAAATATTAATTATTAAAAAAATAATAAAAGAAAATTATTAATTAAAGAAAATATATATAGTTAATTAGCGGCGGGGGCGGCGGCGGCGAGGGCGGCAGTGGCAGGGGTGGCGACAGCGGCGACGACAACGACGATAATAATTAATAAAAAAAAAAAATATTAAAAAAAAAAAATAAAAAAAAAAATTATTCAAAAAATTAAAAAACAAAAAATATTAATAAAAAAAATAGTTTAATAGC
The DNA here is from genome assembly GCA_034508575.1 of Petrolisthes manimaculis. Lineage (NCBI taxonomy): Eukaryota > Metazoa > Arthropoda > Malacostraca > Decapoda > Porcellanidae > Petrolisthes > Petrolisthes manimaculis. The sequence continues at coordinate 117,909 of JAWZYT010001348.1, read as the reverse complement.
GGCGGCGGCGGCGGGGGCGGCAGCGGCGGCAGCGGCAGCGGCGGTGGGGGCGGCAGCAGCGATTGCGGCCCCGGGGGTGGCGGCTGTGGCGTCGGGGCTGGCTGGCGGGTCGGCGGCGGGGGCGACGACAACGACGACGATAATAATTAATAATAAAAAAAAAATATAAAAAATATATAAAAAAAAAAAAAAAAAAAAAAATATATATATATTAATAAAAACATAGTTTATTAGAGGCGGCGGCGATGGTGGGGGCAGCAGTGGCGGTGGCGGCGGCGGCGGCGACGGTGGCGGCAGCGGCGTCGACGGTGGCGGCGGCGGTGAGGGTGGCGGCGGCGGGGGCGGCGGCAGTGGTTGCGGGGGCAGCGGCGGAGGCGGGGGCAGCAGCGGCGATTGCAGCGGTGGTGGCGGCAGTGGCGATGGCGGCAGCGGGGGTGTTGGTGGCGGGGGCGGGGGCGGTAGCGGCGGCGGGGGTGGGGGCGGCGGCGGCAGCGGCGGGGGTGGTGGTGGCTGGGGCAGCGGCGGCGACGACGACGACGACGATAATGATTAATAAAATTAATAATAATAATAATAATAATTATTTAAAAAAAATATATATATATAGTTAATTAGCGGCGGCGACAGCGGAGGCGGGGGCGGCGGGAGCGGCGGCGGTGGCTGGGGCGGCGGCGGCGGCGACGACGACGACGACGATAATGATCAATAGACAAAAAAAAATATTAAAAATATAAAATATAAAAAATAATTATTAAAAAAAATAAAAAACAAAAAATATTAATAAAAAAATAGTTTATTATAGGTAGCGGCGGGGGCGATGGCGGGGGCGACGATGGCGGAGGGGCCTGCGGGGGCGACGATGGCGGCGGGGCCGGCGGGGTGCCGGGGGCGGCGGCGGCGGCGATGGCGGTGGCGGCGGCGATGGCAGTGATGGCGGTGGCGGCGGCGGCGGAGGAGGCAGGGACGGGGGTGTTGGTGGCGGCGGCGGCGGCAGTGGTGGTGGTGGCGGCGGCGGTGGTGGTGGCGGCGGCGACGACGACGACAATAATAACTAATAAAAAATAAAATAATAATAATAATATTAATAATTATTAAAAAAAAAAAAAAAAAAAAATATTAATAATAAAAAAAGTTAATTAGCGGAGGGAGCGGCGGCGGCGGCGGTGGCGGTGGCGGGGCGGTTGCGGCGGCAGTGGTGGCGGCGGCGGCGGCTGTTGCGGCGGCTGCGGTGGCGGTAGCGGTGGGGGTGGCGATGGCGGCAAGGGAGGGAGCGGCGGCGGCGGGGATGGCGGCGGCATGGGCAGCGGGAGTGGTGGCGGCGGCAGCGGTGACGACGACGACAATAATAATTAATAAAAAAATAATAATAATAATATTAATAATTATTAGAAAAAAACAAAAAATATTAATTAAAAAAATAAATATATAGTTAATTAGTGGCAGCGGCGGCGGCGGCGGTGGCGTGGGCGGCGTTGGCTGGGGCGGTGGCGGCGACAAAATCGACGACGATTATAATTAATAAACCCAAATATTATAAAAAATATAAATTAAAAAAAAAAAAAAAAAAAAAAAAAAAAAAAATAGTTTATTAGAGGCGGCGGCGGCGGCGATGGCGGAGGCGGCGACGTAGGCGGGGGCGGGGGCGGCGGCGGCGGTGGCGGCGGCAGCGATGGCGATGGCGGGGGTGGCGGCGGCGACGATGGCGGCGGGGCCGGCGGCGATGGCGGGGGCGGCGTAGGCAACGATGGCGGCAGGGCCGGCGGCGGTGGGGCCGGCGGCGGTGGGGGCGGCGGCGGCGGCGGCAGCGGCAGGGGCGGCAGCAACGACGACGACGACGACGACGATAATAATTGATAAACAAAAAAAAATATTAAAAATAAACAAAAAAAAATTATTAAAAAAATAAAAAACAAAAATTATTAATAAAAAAATAGTTTATTAGCGGCGGCGGCGTCGATGGTGGGGGCAGCAGTAGCGGCGGCGGCGTCGATGCTGGCGGCGGCGGTGGCGGTGTCGGCAGCGGGGGCGGCGGCGGCGGTGGGGACGGCGGCGGCATTGGGGGCAGCAGCGGCGATTGCGGCGGTGGTGGCGGCAGTGGCGGCGGTGGGGGCAGCAGCGGCGATGGCGGCAGCGGGGGCGTTGGCGGCGGGGGCGGCGGGGGTGGGGACGGGGGCGGCGGCGGCGGCGACGACGACGACAATAATAATTAATCAAAATAGTAATAATAATAATAATAATAATAATAATGTTAACCCCTCCGCGACGGGATAACTATGGATAGCCATTTTGTCAGTCCGGGGCTAGTCTTACTTTCCCTACTGCCTGGCCGGGCGCTTTTGGCCGATTTTTCCAAAATCGCTCTATTCCACTTACTCTGTACGTCTAAACTACGATACTGAACAACTTAAATTTCGTCTTGTTAGCACCATCAACTCTTCCTCTTTCCAATAAAACCAACCTCAGCTCTCTACAACTCTCCGTTGCCGAGAAATTAAGTGAGGAATGAAGGGTACTTTTTCGTGTGAGCGCGGCTGCGTTCGCTTAGGTGGAGTGGCTCTGACGACAACTGAACGTGGCCCGCGTGGGTGGCAGTCAGTGTTGTAAGTAAGCATGGCGCAACACAGAATCGGACACGCACGAGAAATCTAATCCACATCCATCCATGTTTACAGTCAGTAACACACTGACTGACGATGGTGATTTGTAGGGATGGTGGTGAAGTATAGCCAAGTAAAAAAAAATCCGCCAAATTGGGCTCGCAAATGCCGACATTGGCAATAGCGGTGCTTCATCCCGCCCGGTCACCACTTGGCAAGGGTGTAAGACACCACCCGGAGGCTTCCTGGGGCCGTCTATGTCCGCGGACCGGACATTAAGGGTTAACATCCATTTTATTGTGCAAATTTAATATTTTATCAATACATAAATAACCTAACCTAACCCAACGTAATCTAACCTAACCCAATCCAATCTAACCTAATCTTAACCATTGCAGACTACCAGGACCTAACCGGAGCAGACTACCAGGACCTAACCTGAGCAGACTATTGGAAGTTTTACAAGGTAATGTAGGTTTAACCTACTATATTGTTTGATGGTCAATAAGTAAAGTAAAGTCTGTATTTTAGGTATTATATTAAATAGCAACAAAAATGATCATTCACAATATCACACAATAAGTTTAAGTTTACACACAAAATATATACAATACAAAATAGTTATAAATATACACAATTGACTAATGATTAATGTTAAGTTACTGTAATATGCTCTGCTCTCTAAATACGACACACATACAGAGGAGTAGCCTCTGCCACCGTGTGAAGTAGAAGTGTAAATAATAGTGTATGTGTAAGTGGAAATGGAAGTGGTCAGTCCAGAGATGAGAACACTGGAAGTCTGACGCCTTGGTGGACGGCTGCCGGTGCTTATATAGCCCTGGTGATGACGTGGGGTCAGCCATGTTGATGAGGTGTCCTTCCCTCATTGGTTGGTGCACGATGAACCCTCGGGGTCTTGGTGAACTGCCGACGAGCCAAACTACCACTCACGATACTTCAGCAGTTTGCTGCGTGAACCGCTACAATATGAAGACACAACTGAAGATGGTGGGTTGTCTGCCCTCTTAGATTAACATACTACAAAACCTACATCTACACAACACACTTCTGTTATAAAAGGTGATATATATATATATATATATATATATATATATATATATATATATATATATATATATATATATATATATATATATATATATATATATATATATATATATATATTACTTTTGCTTTGTGGATTTGGTAATGAAAAGTGCAGTCTGGTAATAATATTTGAGGAGTTTGGTAATGAGATAGATTTAAAATCTGGTAACCCTGACCCAAACACTAGCGCTCACCGTACAGCGACAGTACCTCATTCAACTCGTCGTAATTCTGTAACCATTAAACCTACAGACTTCTCATTGGTACCAATAGAAAGAGGAAGAGTTACTCGTTCCAATGGTGTTAAAATAATCCACTTGTTCGTTGTAGGTCCTGGCGGGCACAGTATTATCACTACCCCCGGTCCTTTAGGGGTTAACATTATATAAGAAATATAAGAAAGAAATAAGCCAAGAAAATATATTATATGATAATACGTATGGATCAGTTTTGAAATTTAAGTTAAAAATCAACACCCTAAATTTAATTAAGTGATAGAAAGTGATTTATAGGAGAATCAGAAAAATGTGAAGGGTGTGTGTGTGTGAGTGTGTGTGTGCAGAAAAGGAACACTTAGAATATTGTTTACTCTATTTACCAAATTTACAGAATACATCAAAATTATGTGAACAATTATTATTTGAAAATATAGAAAAAGTAAAAGATATATTAGTAGTAGAAGTGTGGAAAAAAAAACAGACAAAAACTCAGCAGGTATCGTAGAAAAACACAAAATAAATAACAAAAATAACAAATAAATAAATAATAAATAAATAAATAACAAATAAATAAATAACAATAAATAAAAAACAATAAATAATCAAAGGGGAGCCGTTGAAAAGTTACAGAACTGAACTTACTAAACCTGAGCTGGTAACACTGATGAGAGATCAACAAACATCTGAGCTGGTAACACTGACGAGAGATCAACACAGCCAACAGACAGAGGTAATCATGGTTCCCAGACTAGAAGGTAAATATTGTCTTTATTTAATTAATTATTTATTCCCTGACCATTCCAAGGTGTTGATAAGTAAATAAATGACCCCTATGATGTAGATAAGTGACGATAAATGCATAAATAAGACGATAAATGACAGAATAATACGATAAATTGTGAACCTGTGAATGGAAAAATTTATCACTTGTAAATATTAACTTTATCTAATTAATTATTTATTCGTTGACAATTCTGAAGTGTTGATAAGTAAATAAATGACCCCTATGATGTAGATAAAGGGTAATAAATAGATAAGTCGATAAATGACGAAATAAGACGAACCGGTGAATGGAAAAATAGATAATGATTTTGTAACGGGTAAATGTTGTCTTTATTTAATTAATTATTTATTACTTGGTTAGGTATAATCCTGCGTAGCGGGTGTAACTATATTCACACAATTATCACATATCTTACAAGAAAATGATATTTCCTTTCTTGCATATTGTTAGTTGTCTGTCTGGTATATTGAAAGAGGGAAAAAATGAAAGTTACGCATTATAAATAGTACTTACAGAATACAAATTTCAATTTGGCCACTTCTTGTGGTCATTATTTACGAGGTGTCGGAGGTGAGACTCAGTGTCCCTATGTCTTGTTGTAAGGTCGCACGGTATTGGTCCAAACGTGAGGTGACGTCACTCAATTTGTAGACTTCCTATTGGTGTTTTGTGATGCAGGGTGGAGGGGTCAGTCCAGCTGATTTGAAACAGTGGCGAGTGTGTTTTCCTACTCTTCGTCAGTGAATACATGTTTTAACTGTAACTTTGGCCTCTTACCTATTCATAACAGCTATATATTGTACTCTTAAGGGCCTTCTTAATTTGTGTGTACGAAATAACCTCATCTTAGATGAAATAACTGTGATTATTGTGGAAAATACCGTGACTTTTGTGTGATTTGTTGTGATGAGCAGGAAAACACTGGATTTATGGGCAATACTTCAGTCTCGGGAAATGAACAGAGAGCCTAAGGAGCGTATCTCAATCGATTTAGGCTTGGATCAAGTTATTCAGCTATTTAATTGGTATGTATTGTAATCTCCCTGGTTATGCTTTACATGTTTTCATAATATAAAACATTGACCATTATTGTATGTACAGTATTCTATGTTATATCTTAGCTTAGGATGGCTAAGATATACAGTAAGGTAAGGTTGGCCTCATTCTGTAATGACAGCCTCAAAACTTGGAACAAACAAAGTAGTGAATTGGGGTAAATTCAGGTTCAGGCTCCCAGTAGTCTGTCAGGGTTATAATTAGGTTCTCGATAGTCTGCCAGGGTTTGTATTACTTGATAGCTGGAAAAACACACTAATGAAATTTTGGGTACCTTGTTCTAGGTTAGGTCAGGTCAGGTTGGTTAGTATGATTGCACAAATGACCAAAGAAAGCCTCTGATATGTCCAAAGAAAACCTCGTTTAGGTCCGGAGGAAACCTCGGTTAGGTCCGGAGGAAACCTCGGTTAGGTCCGGAGGAAACCTCGGTTAGGTTAGGTTAGGTTAGTATGATTGCACAAATGACCAAAGAAAGCCTCTGATATGTCCAAAGAAAACCTCGTTTAGGTCCGGAGGAAACCTCGGTTAGGTCCAGAGGAAACCTCGGTTAGGTCCGGAGGAAACCTCGGTTAGGTCCGGAGGAAACCTCGGTTAGGTCCGGAGGAAACCTCGGTTAGGTCCGGAGGAAACCTCGGTTAGGTTAGGTTAGGTTAGGTTAGGTTAGGTTAGGTTAGGTTAGGTTAGGTTAGGTTAGTATGATTGCACAAATGACCAAAGAAAGCCTCTGATATGTCCAAAGAAAACCTCGTTTAGGTCCGGAGGAAACCTCGCTTAGGTCCGGAGGAAACCTCGGTTAGGTCCGGAGGAAACCTCGGTTAGGTCCGGAGGAAACCTCGGTTAGGTCCGGAGGAAACCTCGGTTAGGTCCGGAGGAAACCTCGGTTAGGTCTGGAGGAAACCTCGGTTAGGTCCGGAGAAAACCTCGGTTAGGTCCGGAGAAAACCTCGGTTAGGTCCGGAGAAAACCTCGGTTAGGTCCGGAGAAAACCTCGGTTAGGTCCAGAGGAAACCTCGGTTAGGTCCGAAGAAAACCTCTGTCTAGGTTAGGTTAGGTTAGGTCAGGCTGGTTAGCATGATTGAAAAAAATTTATAATGTTATTGGTTTTAATTGACAAATTATAAATCAACTAATTTTGTTATATATTAATGTTATATTTCATATATAACATATAATTTAACCTTTACTTTAGGTATGGGCATGTTATAAAATTAGACAGACTATTCGTTATACTCGTTATGAATGAATGGTATTATTATAAATGTTTTACATTTTTATTGGCTCCACTTTCAAATACGTCATATCGGCTAATGTGACGTCTGATAAGGCTCGCCAGTTCTCGTCGATTATTGCATTTGTACGTTGGTCGCTCATGGAGACGGACTCATTACGGTGTCATTTACCTAAGTTATGTCTTCATCAGACTCAGATTTTCAAACGTGCAAACGTATAAGAAAAAGACTTAGTGACAAAGAGATTAAGTGTTTGATAGAAGAGGATTCAAGTGACTATAGTGAAAATAACCCTACAAAAAAACAATATTTATTACTCAGTCCTTCTTCAGACGAAACACACATTCCTCCACCTACATACAGTGAATGTTTTGAACACTATATTGATAATTTGCCACTGGCTCAGAGGCGGAAAAGAAACAACAATCGATTATTTCTGCACAGTGATAGTGATAGCTCATTCTCTGGTTTTGACAATAATGAAAACTCCAACGCCAAGTGTATTGAAGAACCGTCAACTTCACTCGTTCATCATGTCATAAACGTCGACGTACACCAAGGCGAGGGGGCTAGTGCTTCACAGATTAATAGTGATTTTGACACGTTGACCGAAGTGTTTTCATGTTTAAAAACACTAGTTACGTCAGTAACTTTTAGTGAGGACACCTGCATTGACCTCTTGAAAAAACTGAAATTTATTCCTCCTGACAATATACCCTGCCAACAGTGCAAAAAGAACAATCGTAATGGTTTTTTAAAATATAGGAAATTTAATGACTGTGACAGGAAGTGTCATCTTCGATTGTGTTGTACTGGCGTAGGAAAGAGGTGCACATATAAAGTGTCGCCGTTTAGAGGCACATTTTTTGATGGTGTAACTTGTCGCCTTCCGTTAAGTAGCGTAATAGAACTTATTTACTGTTTTATTCATAAACTTTCGATACACGATGCCATACGAGAGTGTAAAGTGAATAAAAACACTGTTACAGACTACTATAATTATTGTAGAGAGGTATGTGTAACATCATTATCTCAAAGTCCATGTGTAATTGGTGGTATTGGGCTCATCGTGGAAATAGACGAATCTAAATTTTACACACGAAAGTACCACAGAGGAAGATTTCTATCGAGGAGGGAAGGTTGGGTATTTGGTGGGATAGACAGAACAACCAAGGAGTGTTTTATGGTGCGTGTTTGTGACCGCTCTAAGGAAACTTTAATCCCAATCATTCAAAAATATATAAAGCCAGGAACAACAATTATCTCCGACGAGTGGAAAGCATATTCTCGTTTGGAAGATTGTGGATATAAACACAAAACAATTTGCCATAAGAGAAACTTTGTTGACCCGAAAGACAAGTCAGTTCACACCCAAAATATTGAAAATAGTTGGAGGTACGCTAAAGCTACATATCCGGAACGACACACGTCAGAGGATTTAAGAGATAGCTACCTCCAAGAATTTCTTTACAGAAGAAAATATAAGGGTCGAGTCACACAACAATTTCTTCAGGATATTGCCAGATTTTACAAACACAAGGACCTTCAGTAGGTATGGACTCCATTATCATTTCATAATACTTTCTGTTTTTTCTTTAACCCATTTTTTACTTCCATCTTTACACCATTTTCATATATGTTGCCCCGCAATTACTCCTACTCGAAATATATGAATTATAACAATATGCGGGTGTATATTTACCGGGTGTAAATTAAGCGGGTGTAATTCCATTGGGTGAGCAGGTAGTGACGTCATTACTTACAGCCAATCACAAGCATGAATACATACCATCTTGGTTCCCGCATATAAACATGGCCGATGTTTATCTTCATAGCCGTATCTCAACCCCTCTCTTTCCCTGATATATTTCATGCCCTCCCCTACTATCGGGGTTAATATTCTTGGATAAAATCAGGAAACACCTAACAAAAATATTACCATAACATACAACCAATATAAATCATTAGTGTTGAAATAAACAGTTACACCCGGTACTCAGGATCTTACCCTTGGTTATTCCAAGGTGTTGATAAGTAAATAAAGGATCCCTGTGATGTAGATTAATGACGATAAATGGATAAATAAGACGATAAGATAATTATTTAATTATTACTACCTTTATTTTAATTATTATTTATTTCAAGATGTTGATAATTAAATAAATGATGATAAATGGATAAATAAGATGATAAATGGTGAAATAAGGCAATAACAGATAATTATTTGATTATTACTACCATTATTTTAGTACCATTATTTATTTCAAGGTGTTAAGTAAATAAATTATCCCTGTGATATAAATAAATTGTGATAAAAGGATAAATAAGATGGGAAAAGTCCTCATATGTCCCACAGAATGTTAAAACTATTTAATTAATTTATTTATTCATTTAGTAGAGTTAAAATTGTTATGGTAAATTTACAGAATTACTTCATTAACTATATTGTATATTTTAATATAATTACCTACTTATATAGATATTATACAGTATTTATTAATAATTACTATTTATGTAGACCATTCTAAAACATTTTTCATTATGGTGTTTTGGTAAATATGGAATGAATTACCATTTATCATGTACTGTTTTTTCTACCTTCATTACCCACTTATTTAGAACATTATAAAACTATTTTATTCTATGGCATTTCATCCACAAATTTCAAAGACATTTAAAGGAAGTATTTTGAAATTAACCTAACCTGACCTAACCTTACCTGACCTAACCTTACCTTACCTTACCTGACCTTACCTTACCTAACCTTACCTTACCTCGCCCCGCCTTACCTGACCTTACCTTACCTTACCTCGCCCCGCCCCACCTTACCTTACCTTACCTAACCTGACCTGACCTGACCTAACCTAACCTTACCTCGCCTCGCCCCGCCTTACCTTACCTTACCTTACCTTACCTTACCTTACCTAACCTAACCTAACCTTATCTACCTTACCTAACCTTACCTTACCTTACCTTACCTTACCTAACCTTACCTCACCTCGCCCCGCCTTACCTTACCTTACCTTACCTAACCTTATCTACCTTACCTAACCTAACCTTACCTTACCTGACCTTACCTAACCTAGACCACAGCAGACTACCGGACCTAACCTAACCTGGGCAAACTACCGTGAAATAACCGTGGTAAAGTACAGGAAATGGCCGGGGCAAAATACTGTATTTATTGAAAGAATTACCGTGTTATAGCAGTGTTGCCAGATCTGGCTGGGTCCCAGTATTTTGCCCTGGTCATTTCCCGTACTTTATCACGGTTATTTCCCGGTCGTTTGTCCAGGTTAGATCCTGGTAGTCTGCCTTGGTTTAGGTTAGGTTATGTTAGGTAAGGTAAGGTCAGGCTAATTTCAAAATGCCCCATTTAAATTTAACAAAAAACAACAACCATACACAATAACTGTAATTCCTTCAATAATTACTGAAAAAAATGTACGCAATAATGGTAATTCTTTCCATATTTACCCAAAAAATATACACAATAACAATAATAACAGTAATTGTTTCCATATTTAACATAGAGTACTGGTAGTTAAATATAGATATTGTTGTGTTACATATTTTATTATTATGATGATTATTACATTATTTACATTTCCAGGTAGGATTGATTAATGAGGTGTTGCAACAGGTGTGAACCAAGAGGTGTTGCAACATCAATTGTACATCAATGCACACTCCTTCATCCACAGGTAATTTTATTTATTTATTTTGGGTCTGTCATTGCTTGCCTTCATCACTATGAAATAATTAGTAGTTTATGTGTATATATGTAACAGTATGTATGTATGTATGTATAATCTCTCTCACTCACTCATACTATCATTGCTTGCCTTCATCACTATGAAATAATTAGTTGTTTATGTGTATATATGAGGCTCCCGCCGCGAGAGGGATGTAAGCGACAAATTTGAAAAAATTGAGTTAGGCACGGATCCGGTTGCTAAAAGGGCATAGAATTCATGTGGAAGTGGTGTCATAGGCAAAATCGACCATCTGGATGGGTACAACAAGGCCTAAAGTTGCTCAAAATGAAGTTCTCGCTCCGCCGCCAGACAGAGCTATCTCCAGAGGCGACGAGGCAGCGCGGGCACCAATCAGCGCGGAGTATAGGGAGCGGCCATAGCTCTAGCCAATGAGCGCGCGTCCTCCCGCCAGCTGATGATCCACACGTGCGATTTAAAGTCCAATGTTTTCGTTCGTGATTCCATCAATTTCCCTATATTAATGGATTAATTATTGCAAACCAATATTGAAAACAATAAGGAATAGACACTAATACACTTGTAAGAGATAAATACATCAATGTCAATGCATATTAGTTATAAAAAGAGACTAAGAGTCAGATTTTCCTATAGTGATCGAATTGACTATGAATTCTGAGGAATTCTGAGGAACTGGTTGAACAATGCTGGCGGGAAAGCAGCTGCACACATACACCGCTTCAGACAAGCGTCACTTTTTCTCCCATTCACGCCTTTCACGCCCATCCAATTCTGCCACCATGTCTTCCACACGCCGCCACACGCACAAAACTTGATATTAAGGAATATAAATTACATGGCCAAAAAGAAGAAGGATAGGTGATTCCAATGGTATATAATAGATCCCCCTTCTGACCGTTTTCAATGGTGTAATCATAAGGAAACTTTGAGCGCGTTTTTCTCAAAACTAGTCGGGTGGCGCTTACAGCCCTCTCGCGGCGGGAGCCTCATATGTAACAGTATGTATGTATGTATGTATGTATAATCTCTCTCACTCACTCATACTATCATTGCTTGCCTTCATCACTATGAAATAATTAGTTGTTTTAGGTTACTGCTTGGTTTTATAAATAACTTTGGATTTGAAGATGGAACAACTATACTTTGTATATCTTACAGTATACTTGGCAACACATATGTGTAGTGTTGTGTTGCTGTCTCAGTGTCCTTGACTGTACATGACACACTCAGGTCACACCTACCTACCTACTGTTGGTCAGGTCAAGTAATTCATTCCTTGCTATACCATCACCATGAAATGTTAATCACACTCCCTCTGTCCTGCTTTGTACAGCCAAGCAAAGGATATTATATAGAGAGTAAAGGGATATTTTATAGGAAACAAAGTCATAGCATGAGAAAAAACTAAAGTATATTGAGAGACAGACAGATAGAGAGACAGACAGGAGGGTAAGGTAAAGAGGTGGATTATAAGTTTATAGGCCTGGTGACTGATGCCCGGGGTAGTAGTACAGACACCTCTGGCCATCACCCAGAGTATCAAATAGTGCTGGTTTGACTATTACCTAGACTAGACTAGACCACAGCAGACTACCAGGACTTAACCTGGACAAACTACCAGGTCTTAACCCGGGCAGACTACCGGGACTTAACCTGGACAAACTACCGGGTCTTAACCTGGGCAGACTACCAGGACTTAACCTAGGCAGACTACCAGGACTTAACCTGGGCAGACTACCAGGACTTAACCTGGGCAGACTACCAGGACTTAACCTGGACAAACTACCGGGTCTTAACCCGGGCAGACTACCGGGACTTAACATAGGCAAACTACCAGGACTTAACCTGGGCAGACTACCAGGACTTAACCTGGACAAACTACCGGGACTTAACCCAGGCAGACTACCAGGTCTTAATCTGGGCAGACTACCGGGACTTAACCCAGGCAGACTACCAGGACTTAACATAGGCAAACTACCAGGTCTTAACCTAGGCAGACTACCAGGACTTAACCTGGGCAGACTACCGGGACTTAACCTGGACAAACTACTGGGAAATAATCGTGATAATGTACAATGAATGACTGGGGCAAAATACTCGGATCTGTCAACACTGCTGCAAAATGGTAATTCTCTCAATAAATACCATAAACTGTAATGCAGCACCTCTCATTATTATTATTATTATTAGCATCATTATCATCATTATTATTATTAGCATAATTATCATCATCATTATTATTATTGTTATTGTTATTGTTATTATTGTTATTATTATTATTATTATTATTATTATTATTATTATTATTATTACTGTGTCTACTTCTTTGATTGATGAACTAACATTATTTAATTAATATTTCAGGTTCACAGACAGTTGATAGATAGATAGTTTGTGATAGATACATACATACATACATAAAGAGAGAGAGTGAGTGAGTGTGTGAGATGGAGAGAGTATATATAGATTGATAGATGGATAGATAGATAGTTTGTGATAGATATATACATACATACATAACAAGAGAGAGAGAGAGAGAGAGAGAGAGAGAGAGATAGAGAGAGAGAGAGTGAGAGAGAGTATAGATAGAAATGCCTATATTTTAATGTTTTTGTATCCAATGATTTTCAGAAATGATGCATTTTGTTAGTTTTCATTTCTCTCTCGTACACACACACACACACACACACACACACACACACACCTGTGATTTCCTGTGATGTTGTTTAGGGGTGACGGCCTAGGTCACGCTGGTGTGCCACCTTTAGTTGGTCGGTGTAACTTGATGTAGCAGGCTGTTCCCTTCAGTGGTCTGGTAATAATGGGGCAGTGAGGGTTTGTCCACCACCTCGTCTAGTCGGGTTTTGAATCTTTCTAAAGATCCAGAGTATGATGGTAGCTCTCGTGGGATACAGTTGAACAGCCGGGGACCCTGCACTGCTATGGAGTTTTCTCTTAGTGTTTGTAGTGTTGTCCATGTCGTCAATATCAGTGGTATGGTGTACATTAGGTCTCTTCTTCCATGTAGTGTTGTCCATGTCGTCAATATCAGTGGTATGGTGTACATTAGGTCTCTTCTTCCATGTAGTGTTGTCCATGTTGTCAATATCAGTGGTATGGTGTACATTAGGTCTCTTCTTCCATGTAGTGTTGTCCATGTCGTCAATATCGGTGGTATGGTGTACATTAGGCCTCTTCTTCCATGTAGTGTTGTCCATCTCATCAATATCAGTGGTATGGTGTACATTAGGCCTCTTCTTCCATGTAGTGTTGTCCATGTCGTCAATATCAGTGGTATGGTGTACATTAGGTCTCTTCTTCCATGTAGTGTTGTCCATCTCGTTATATGGTGTACATTAGGCCTCTTCTTTCATGGTTGGCTGTTCAGATTGAGCCTTCATTTTCCAGATTAGGGACGAGTCCATTAATAATTTTCCAAATGTATATAATTAAGTATTGTTCTCGTGTTCTTTCCAGTGAGTATAATTTGAGGACAGCTAGTCGTTCCCAGTAGTTATTATCCTGCATACCCGCCATCCTTGTAGTAAATGTTCGTTGCATTGCTTCTACTTTTCTAATTTGTCCTACTGTACTTGGATTCCAGAGAACACAGCAGTACTCTAAGAGAGGAAGTATAAGTGCTTTATATAGTGTTAGAAGTACAGTACAGTACAGTGGGCTCTCTTGTTGTAAAGGTTCTTAGTATCCATCCCATTGTCTGTCTCACCTTTGTAACTTCTGTTGTCTATTTGTTGTTGAAAGTTGCCATCATCACTTAATGTTACTCCTAGATCCTTAACGTGTCTGTATTGTTCAATTATTTGTCCTTCTGGTGTTCTATAATAATTGTTGGGGGTATCAATATTGGGATGACGGTATCTCATCAACTCCAATTTGGAGCTGTTGAAACTCATGTTGTTATTGGCTGCCCACTGGTATATTTTATTTAAATCCATTTGTGTCATTCTAAGGTCTTCGTTGTTCCTCACTGTACTCAAAAGTCTAGTGTCATCTGCAAAAAAAGATGCAGTGCAATGGGAAATATTTGTGTCTATATCTCTCATGAATATTAATAATAGCAAAGGGCCAATGACTGACCCTTGTGCCACTCCACTCAACACTCCTTCTACAACAACTGCTTGATTTCTGTTCTCTAAAAAGCACTTTATCCACTTGAGCAGTTTTCCTCTGATTCCAATATGTGACAGTTTCTGTATCAGTATTTGGTGGTCGTCTTTGTCGAAAGCTTTTGAAAAGTCTAGATAAATAATATCGACTGTGGCATCGTTCTCAAGTGAATGTAACATGTCCATACACACACGTACACACACACACACGTACACACACACACACACGTACACACGCACACACACGTACACACACGTACACACATTCTTTTACATTGTCTCACCCATGTATATTTTCTGCCCCAGGGCTGCACTATATGAAATAAACCATTTATTATTATGTTTTACACCTACACTCACACACATACACACACACCTACACACACACACACACACACACACACACACACCTACACACACACACACACACACACACACACACCTACACACACACACACACGTACACACATACCTAGACACACACACACGTACACACACACACACACACACACACCTACACACATACACACACACGTACACACACACACACACACACACACGTACACACATACCTACACACACACACACGTACACACACACACACACATACACATACACATACACACACACACACACACACACACACACACACACACACACACATACGTACACACACACACACATACCTACACACACACACGTACACACACACACACGTACACACACACACACACACACACACACACACACACACACACACACACACACACACACACACACATACCTACTCACACACACACATACCTACACACACACACACACACACACACACACACACACACACATGTACACACACACACACACACACATGTACACACACATACACACACACACACATGTACACACACATACACACACACACACATGTACACACACATACACATGTACACACACATACATACACACACACACCTGAAGTTCCTGAAGTGCGATGTTGCGGGCAGCAAATTGCGCCCGTGGCCACACTGATGCGCCGCCACTAGAATATCCCGTCAGCTCGTCTCTGCGCCAGTTGGTCGACGATGGAATTGCTGGACGCTCATAGATGATATTGCGGTAGTTTTGGTTCATCAGGTAATGTTCCCAAGAACTTGTCCAGCTTCAGTTTGAAACTATCCAGACTCTGACCATTACAGTCACGTAGCCACCTGGGGAGTGCGTTGAACAGCTGTGATGCTTTAATTGAGAAAGCATTCCCTTTGAGTGTCTTGATCCTGGTGGTCGCTCCAGGATGGATTGCATTTACATCGCAAAGCTGTCCATGTCGCTGATGATTTATGAATCGGATGTTGACGGAGTTGATTACCTGACCCGTCATTATCTTGTATACATACAAAATGAGATACCTTTCTCGTCGACGTTCGAGGGAAAAAAGTCTCAATGCCTGAAGTCTTTTCCAATAATCCAGGTGCTTCACAGTTTTTATTTTAGAGGTGAATGTCCTTTGTACTCCCTCAAGCTTTTGCTTTTCAATAGCTCGCCATGGGCTCCAGAGTTGGCAACAGTACTCAAGTAGTGGCACCACCATAGTTTTGTAGAGAGTCAGCATCGGTTCCGGTTCCCGAGTACAAAAAGTACGAAGAACCCATCCAGCCTGACTCCTAGCCTTTATTGTCACCTTGGTGATGTGACTGGTAAAATTTCCATCACAGCTAAGGGTGACTCCGAGGTCCCTCACTTTCTGTTTTACGCAAATTTGTGACCCATCATTTGCGGTATATTTAGGTGAACTGTTGCTGCAGCCTTTTACAGTGTACTACATATGCTCAAATTTACTGTCATTAAACATCATGTTGTTTCTGTCCGCCCACTGATACAGAGTCTCAAGATCCTCCTGCAATAGTTCAGCGTCGGAAGTATCAGATATTTCTCGCAGTACACGAGTATCATCTGCGATTGAGGACAAAAACGAATGCTGAATATGTTGGTCAATGTCACAGTTGTATATGATGAATAAAAGGGGTCCAAGAACAGAGCCTTGTGGGACTCCGCTGGTGACCAGCATCGGTGCAGACTCAGCACCATCAGCCACCACAACCTGCTCTCTGTTGGTCAAGAAGCATTGCAGCCACCTCCCCAGCTCACCAGTAATCCCCATTCGACGAAGCTTATGGAGAAGTATGCCGTGGTCCACCTTGTCAAAGGCTTTAGCAATGTCCAGATAGACCACATCAACGTCTGTGTTGTTCTCCAGTGACGTCAACACTTTTTCATAGTGTACCAATAATTGGGTTAGGCATGAGCGACTCTTTCTAAAGCCATGCTGGCTGTTGTTCATCAAGCCGGTATCTTCGAGGAACGTTGCCATGTTTTTTACCACAATTTTTTCCAGTACCTTTATGATATGGGACGTTAGAGCAACGGGCCTGTAGTTTTTTGCTTCATTCCTCGAGCCACCCTTATAAATCGGTGTAACTTTAGCGTTTTTCAGCTTCTGTGGAATTCTCCCTGTTCTTAAAGATGTTTTATAAAATATGGACAGAGGAAAACTCAACTCTTTTGCGCATTTCCTCAGCAAGACCGCCGGAAATTGATCAGGGCCAGCAGCTGAGTTCACCCTCAACTCATGAATTGCATTTCGTATGTGGTCAGTGGATATACAAATGCCATTTAGTTCCTCGGTGTTCCCTTCTGTTCCACCGTAAAACTCCACAGGATCGAGCACCATGCTGTCCCCTCTGGGTGAGCTGAAAACTGCTTCATATTGTAACCTTAGTGTTTCAACAATACTTTCTGGCCTGTCACTCACTCCACCATTTCCGTCCACTAATGATCCAATACCAGTTCGCATCGTTGATTTGTTTGCCGCATACTTGAAGAAGTATTTCGGATTGGTTTTGATGCGAGAAATTGCAAATTCCTCATTTCGAATTAGCTCATTTTTAGTTTGTCCTCAATAATCAATATTTTGTTTTCAACACAGTGTCTAGCTCGGATATCCTTGACACAACATAATTTTTTACGTAAATTATTTCTTTTGCGCATCAGAATTTTGCGGAATCGTGGTATTTGGTTTTTGGGTGGTAATATCTTCCTTGGTATATGCTTCTTTGAAATCTTAAGGCAGTTAGCGATCAGAAAGTCGTACTGCTCATTAGTTTCATATTGTTCTATATGCGTCCAGTCAACCAGACTGAGGTCCTCTCTCACATCGGCCCAGCTGACTGATCCAGCATAAAAATTCAAATAACTGAAACTGGTCGTACCCCGTGCAAAATGGGCAGATACTGCAGGTGTGCCTGAAGAAATATTTGTTTCCAAAATAATAGAATTATGATCAGATAAGTTTATCTTGTTCACCTGACAGTCTCGAATAAGATCGCTATCATTTGTCATGACAACGTCGAGAAGGTTCTTCTCCCGCGTGGGAGCACGAACTATTTGCTGTAGACAATGTTCTCCGGCTAGTAGCAGGAGCGCCCCTGCTTGGGCTCGCATCTCCGCCGTACCCCCGTACACAGTCTCTGCGTCCCAGTTAATTCTCGGAAAATTTAAGTCACCACTGAAGAACACAGTTGGTGTCGGAGTATGTAGAGAATCTAGAATGTTTCCTATTTTCGTTAACTGGTCCATAAACGTGTTTGTTGGGCACTCTGGCGGTCTATATAAGTTGATAAGGATCATATTTATCGTATGCAAGTGGAGATCTTGTGCTTCTGTATACGAGTTTGACTCCGAATGCAGGACTGTGACTCTTCATGCAAAATGCTCTGCCACATAAGTTATAACACCACCTTTCTTGCGATGCTTCATTCTGTCTGTCCTGAATGTCATATACTTTGGTATATTGACTTCAGCATCCCGTATTTCGTCATTGAGATGCGATTCTGTAAGTGAGATGATGATTGCATTTTCGGATTTAGCAATTTCTTCAAGGAGTTTCGTTTTGCCTTTCATTTTATATGGCATAAGGCCTGCTATATTGAAGGTAATTATCTTACAGAAATCAGCATCACGGCCTGTTGTGGTGACTATTGCTGGTGGTTCAGCATTGATGAGGCAGGGGGCCACTGACCCGTTCTCAGTATTTGTGGTGATGTGGGGGTTCCCCGCCATGGCATTGCCTGCAGCATTTGTAATATTTGCTGCTGTGTTTGCTGCAGTTGTTGCCATAAAAAAGGGACCATGGGGTCGGTCTGATTTTCATCCATAGTCGAGTGACGACTCAGCCAGGCATTTTGTGGTTTGATGTTCATTGTTCTCCCGTTTTCCACTGCTTATTTCTGTTGTTGTTGATGTTGCTGTTGCTGTGCTCGCTGTTCTACTGCAACATTATTTGATGGGTTGCGGCGAGTACCATTTAAATGTAATCTTTTACATTCTGTGTTTAGGCATACCCTTTTTGTTTTAGACCCATTGCAAATTGGTGGGTGCAGGAAATTGCAGCGTTCTCCCTCTTTGCACCCTTTCACAGGATCACATCCGTTGACCTTGTACTTGTTGCACAATCTGGGATGGGCATATGGACAGTTTACTCCTTTCCTGCCAAATTTACACTTATTATGCTTGTAAAAGTAGCATACCATGCGATGAGTCCTTTTCTGACCTGCATTGTTTCGGGCTGTTTGACTTTCCTCCTGGTTCATTTTATGATGTTCTGAGTCACTTTCCGTTTGGGTAACTCCCAAACTATCAGAGTCCCTTTGATCTGAAGCAGTGGTTTGACTGTTTCTAGTCGATTGGTCTGCCGGTGTTTGGGTATCAACACTTTCGGCGAATGTCTGTTTAGCCTCCCTTTCCTTTTCCAATAATGAGTACACTTGGGCAAATAATCGATCACTTTGCTCACCCAGGTGTTTATGTACACATTCTGTACATGTGTACTGACTTCTGGTGTTGAAGAAATTCACAATCGCATAGACAGGGAGGTGAGAACAGTCTATGTGTACGGATGACTTGCACTTTTGACACTTTAAACACTCCAGTGTACAAATATTGTTGCATACCATGCAGCTGGTGTCTGCAGGAGGTAAATGTTGCTCCTCTTCTAGCATATTTGTAATGCCAGTCACACACGGTGGGTGGTATAGGTGTCTATAGGTGTCTACCCGGGCACGGTGTTTACACAAGACACACACAATTCACACACGCGGAGCAGACACGTCCGCTCACTGACTGACTGACTCACTGACACACACACACACACACACACACACGTACACACACACATACCTGAAGGTTGATCGGGAGCTACGGGCTCCCAGGACAAGGCGATGCCTCCTCCTCCATTAGGGTGATGTTGTTGATGTTTATGTAACGCAGCTGATCGTCTATTGAGTTGCTCTCAGCAGCCGTACGGTAGTGATCCAGGTTGGGTTCATCAGGCACAGATTTCAGGAACTTATCGAGATGGTTTTTAAAGAGTTCACAGGTGGCACTGTTCATATTTCGCAGCTGTCTTGGCAGAGAGTTGAACAGCCTTGGACCCACCACCGACAGACTGTGATGCCTAATGTTGGTTACTCTGCCAGCACGGATGTTCACTTTGGGTGGCACGCACATAACACCTAGACGTGGGTGGTTCTTGGTAGTGATTCCGATGCCACTCACGTTTGGTACATGCTTATTTACTATTTTCCATGTGTAAATAATCATATACCTCTCACGTCTTCTCTCAAGTGAATATAATTTGAGTCTTCGGAGACGATCCCAATAGTTACAGTCCCTCACTGACGATATTTTATTTGTAAAAGTTCTTTGCACTCCCTCCAATGATTTAACTTCACTCCGCTTCCACGGATGCCACAACTGGCAACAATATTCCAGCAGAGGTAGAAGTAGCGAGCGGTATAGAGTAATCATTGGTAACTCTTCTCGAACAGTGAATGTACGTAAGATCCACCCCATCTGCATTCTACACTTCCTCACCACTTGTCCAATGTGGGTCCCAAACACAGCATCACTAGTCATACAAACTCCAAGATCTTTGACCATATTCCTCTGTTCGATATCCACTCTCTTGAGTGTTTTATATGTGGTTTGGTTCTTGATATCATTGTTCTTTCTGTACCATATCAACTCAAATTTTGTGTCATTAAAACTCATATTATTCTCCTCTGCCCAGGTATAGATAACATTAAGATCGTCTTGTAAGTTCACTGTACTGTTTACATTTGTTATTTCACACTGTATCCTGGTATCGTCTGCAAATGATCTTACAGTGGAGTGGACGATTGAGCTGTTGATGTCTGCAATGTGTATCAAAAATAGCATGGGGCCCATGACAGACCCCTGTGGTACACCACTCATGACCTCAGTTGCCTGTGAAATAGCTCCCTTTACAGCCACAAATTGGGTTCGATTAGTTAGAAAAGAGTATATCCATTTTCCAAGTGTACCCGTGATTCCAAGGTTCTGCAATTTATGCAAAAGAACCCCATGGTCGACCTTATCAAAGGCTTTTTCAAAATCCAAATAGACTACATCAACATTGTTACCTTTTTCTAGTGACTCCACTATATTTTCTTGATGTTCAATAAGCTGTGAGAGACAAGAGTGTCCTGCACGAAAACCATGTTGTCCTGGATTCATTAAATGATTTCTTTCCATATAGGATGTCATATTCTTAACTATAATCTTTTCCATGATTTTTATTATATGGGATGTAAGGGCAACAGGTCTGTAGTTTGATGGTTCAGCACATAGACCCTTCTTATATATTGGTGTTATTTTGCCTTGTTTCAGGAGATCTGGTATAATTCTGGTTTGGAAGGAGCTACTGTATAACATTTTCAGTGGTTTGGCTAACTCACTATCACAGTTTTTCAAAACGATTGCAGGGAATTCGTCAGGTCCTGGGGCTGCAGTAGTACGAATGGTCCGAATTGCTGTCAAGACATCAGCTTCCGTAAATGGTAGTTCCCTTAATTCCTGTTGTTCCGCCATTGCACTATTAAAAAGTGCATCTGGATCATGGATAGTCTTTGTTCTTATTGGTACACTAAAAACTTTTGTAAATTGTTGACTAAATAGTTCGCACAGTTTAGGTGGTTCACTCTCCAAGTTACCATCTGTACCTGTCAATGCCATGACGTCAGCTTTCAAGTTTGATTTATTTCTCACAAAGGTGTAAAAATATTTAGGGTTAATTCTTATAGCATCCACTGCAGTCATTTCAGCTGAATGTTGCTGTCTAAGCACAGAATCCCTCAGCTCCTGCTCCATCCTATCCAGTTTTGCTTCCATAAGTCACTTATTGTTGTCGGATTTTGTAGTTTTTAACTTCTTCTGTATTACTGTTCGTTTTCTCATTAATATTCGCCGGTCTCTAGGAATATTGTTCTTTTGTTGTTCAGGCGTCTTGTTGGGGAGTGCCGGGTACAAATGTCCAAGCATACCTGCAGTATCTCTTCATATAGGACTGTAGGCTGGTGACCACCTTCCAACGAGGACCAAGCTATTTGGCTTAACTCGTATTTTATTGCTGACCAGTTGGTTAGGGAGCTAAATAGATTTAGTTTACTAAAGCCAGTATTCTGTCTATCTTGTGATAACTCTGCAGGTTTATGTATCATTATCGATGTTTTAACAGTGACCAAACGGTGATCGCTTGCCCTCAAAGGATTTACATCATACTCCTGTACGATATCGTCGTGATTTATAAAAAATAGGTCCAGAATGTTGTCTTCTCGTGTAGGCAAATCAATGAATTGTTGCAAGCATAAGTCTCTGGCAAACTCCATGAGTGATTCAGCTTGTTGTCTATATGCTGCTCCTCCACCAATGACTCTCTCTGTTTTCCAGTGTATAATTGGGAAGTTAAAATCACCAGTAAGGATGATATTGGTCAAACCTGTACTCACCGCTCCCAGTTTAGTCCTGATCTCCTCTAATGGTGTGATGCACATGTTACTCGGACATTCTGGAGGTCTGTATAGTGTTATAACTACCAGATCTAGTTGTTTAATATATAACATGCTGTACTCCATGTACAAGTTTGAATCTGCTGCCAATATATCTACACTGGTTGAACATGTATTATGTATATAGGTTACTACACCACCTTTTTTCCTGCCTGTTGTTCTGTCGGTGTGATAGCATGTATATCCATTCAGCTGAATTTCCGAATCAAAATGATTTTCTGTTAGGTGTGATTCTGTTAATGCAACGATTATGGCATTTTCTGTAGTTGCTTCTTCATTTAGAATCTTGAGTTTTGTCTTATCATTCCGAGTTAATAATCCAGCTATATTGCCAAACATTACTGTTGTGTATGGAGTCGTTGAACCAGTGGTAGTGGAAGGTGTTATTATATCATCATTGTTGAATACCGAGACTGTACCTTCATCAACACCAACTCTATTTAGTGTTTTGGCATTTCATCAGACATTGTCATCGTGTTCCTTATGGTTGCTTCCTTAGCTGCAATAAAAGAGGGACATTTTGTGTTGAAAGCCTTATGATTCACTTCAGCTCGTGATGATGCAATGCAGTTATGACACTTCTCCATTGTACTATTTGGGCAGACTGATGACAGATGAGTACCTGCACAGTGACCACATCTTGGTTCAGTCATATGACATCCTTCTGTGACATGCCCAAATCACAGGCAGTGACCACATCTCCTAACCCAATACCTGTCATATGTTCCACATCTCATATTTTGTATGTAGAGGGCAGATGTCTTCATAATTACATCACGAACAAGTGGGGAGACACACACTATGGCCATTTTGGATCCGTTTTCAGGTGTTTTAGAAAACAGTACTTCAAACTTTTCACCATCGGCGACCAGGTCTGATATAATGGGATTTTTGTCCATCACACATTGTTTTAATTCATCATCATCAATATCAGGGGGAACTGAGCAAATTGTAATTTTTGGTAGGAGTTTTCTCACAGCAGATACCTTGTGTTTCGAAACAACATCCTGAGAAATACTTAGAGCTTTCAGTGCGTCAGATTTAGCTTTTAAGTGAGGCAGAGTAATTTTCAAATGTCCTGAACTGTTGGTAGTCATCTTTGTGATTGGAACTGTTTTCAGTGCTGCAGAGATAGCATCTGTTCTGGGCTGTTGGTTGGGGTCTTTAGTCTTCACTAAGACATGTTGCACAGTATCAGGAGTAGTAGAGCGAACAATATCTGAGTATAAACTCTTCTCTGGCTTAATAGCTTCAAAGTTGTTCATTTTCTGCGCCATATTAGTCATTTCCGTTCGTAGTTCATCAATGTTTTTCGCCAGATTGGTAATCATTCCCAATGAGTGCTGCTGAACTGCTGGTTCAGTTGTTTCTGTGACGTCATTGATAGAGCCGGTTCCTAGTTCACTGACCAAGTTCAATATGTCATCATATCCGTCGGTTTTTTCCTTTACGCAATCTTCACAAGTGTTAGATACTCTACTTGTGAAATACCTGATCACCATGTACGTCGGCATTCTGGTGCATTTAATATGAAAAAGTCCACTGCACTGATCACATTTGACTGCCATGGTTTCCAGCTGTATCGAGCACTTTTTGCATTCTTGGCCATTTAATTTTACTATTTTGTTAGGGTTCAGCTCTTCCATGCCGGCAACGTGACCCTAGTATTGGTCACGTTGCTTATATTCAACTGTAACAGGTTGGTAGGTTGACAGATCAGCTGACAACAACACAAACACGGAGCGAGGGTCCGGCACACCCTCTCGCCACCTAGGTCACACACACACATACACACACACATACACACACACACACACACACACACACACACACATACACACACACACACACACGTATACGTACACACACACACACATAGACACACTTACTTATTTACTTATGTTACTTATGTGATGGCTTCTAGGGACTTTCAGCCGTTGCCAGCTCTCCAAGTCCCTCCGTAGATCAACTAAAGCTGGAAACTAGGTCTCATTTCATCCTTTATGATGTCGTAAGACAGGGTGAAGAGGTGTGTCTTCAGTCTCTTTTTGAATAGAGCAGCTGTTTCTGCTGCCCTAACGAAGCTCGGAAGGTTGTTGTAGAGGCGAGGAGCACTATTTGCGAACGCTCTTTTCCCATATTCCCTTCTGAATCTTGGTTCCATAAGCCTATTCACCTCGCTGCTATGTCGCAATTCTACATTGGTATCCACATGAAAGTCCAGGAGCATATCTCGCATGTAAACTGGTTTGCCAAAATTTAACGCTTGATGAACCATAACACACTGCTTGTAAACGATACGTGCCTTAATAGGAAGCCAATGTAGTTGTATGAGTGCTGGTGTTATTCGATCTCTTCTTGACAGACCTCGTATCAATCTCGCAGCTCTGTTCATGATCATCTGGAGTTTCTTTAATAGATAATCAGGCAAGCCGTAATATAGGGAATTACAGTAATTCAATTTACTTAGAACATGATTGTAAACCAGTTTCGTCATCACACTCTGATCAAGGTATTTCCTTACGAAAGCCAAATTCCTCAAGTGGTATCCAGCAATTTGAACCACATGACCAATCTGATCTCTCATCATTAGCTCACTGTCCAACATCACCCCGAGACTCTTCACACATGTGTTGATTGTGATTTCCCTATCAGTCACTTTCAGTTTACGTATTCTCAAGCTGTCGAAGTCAGTTCTACGACCGACATACAGACATTCTGTTTTATCTTGATTTAATTTAAGCTGCCTGGAATCCATCCATTTCTTAATGTCAGTAAGGACAGAGCTCAAATGAGTTTCTGAATCGTGTATATTTGTGAATGACATGTAAAACTGCGTGTCATCTGCAAAAAGCTTGAATCTGACTTCGTACTTTTCAAGTAATACAGAAAGATCTGTAGTATATAAACAGAAGAGTATTGGGCCTAAAACACTACCCTGAGGCACACCTCTTGTTAATGGTATAGCATCAGAAAATTCATTTCCTATTTTTACACAGTAGTTGCGGCCAGTCAGGTACAAGAGAGCAGCACCTATTATACCAATACGTTCACAGACACTCAATAAGACACTGTGCACTACAGTGTCGAATGCAGCACTCAAATCCAGTAATACCAACAGACCACATTTTCCATCATCCATCAAAGTGCGCATGTCACTTACGATAGAACACAGAGCAGTCTCCGTAGAATACAGACGATGGTAGGCTGACTGGTTATCATGAATTGCACCAACCATATCCAAATAATCCATCAATTGAGCTAAAATTACCTTTTCCAAAATCTTGGATTGAAAAGTTAAATTGGATACAGGACGAAATGAGGTGAAAGATTGGGGGTCAAGATTCCCCTTCAATATGGGTGTTACAATAGCTTGCTTTTCAGAGTTTGGGAATACACTATTAGCAATACTCACATTTACCATTTTTGTGATAACGCTGACTAGACGATCAAACCTCACAATTCGGAACTCACTCAATTTAATATCAGAAGTTTGTTCACTCATAACCATATGCGAACTATCACCCACAAACGTCGATATAATATTCTTGATCTTATTATCGAAAAAATATACAAAATCATTGGCCAACTTGCTATCCGAACAGCTCTCCGGCAACTTATGCTTCCTCTTATCACCAGTCAGGCAGTCAAGTATCTTGTAGAGCTCGTGTATATTCGATCCCGCCATTTCAGTTTTCTCTTTGTAATAACTGCACTTTCTCTTGGTGATAAGCCTTAATTCGTAGTTTCGTGCTTGAGTGTATGCATGTCTACACTCCTCAGTACGATACTTGCGCCACCGTCTTTCCATCTATTTTTTATTAATTTTCGCTTTGTTTATGTCATTGTTGAACCACGGAGATTCATCTTTCACTATTATTTTCTTCTCGACTATTGGACACATTTTGTCGTATTCAGACTTCAGCGTGTAATTGTATAGATTGTACAAACAGTCATGACACTCTCCTTTCACTGCCCACCCATGATTGCACAAATCACCGTATTGCTCGACTATCTTATTACAAACGAGTGATAGTAGACCATCACTATTAAAATTTCTTTTGGACCGAAAAGAAATATTCTTTACTTGCCTTTTACTCAACAACAGGTTCAGATTAAACACCACAAGTTTGTGTACCGGTGAAAGGGAGCATACATTGTCCACCTGAAGGTTACATACCAGGTCTCCAGATGTGTCCACCAAGACCAGATCAATAATATGACCACACATTGATATGGGCTTGTTCACTACATTAACCAGGTTAAACGTTGCTAACATATCTCTAAATCTCTGAACATAGCGGGCTCCTGGAGTATCAAGCCAAAAATTAAATCTCCCAACACAATGACATTAGCGCTAATCATGTCAACCGTCTCGAGGTACAGCTCAAGCTCATCAATGAACAAACCAGGGCTAGTAGCAGGGGGTCTATATATTGTTATAAACGTTATTTTTCTTCCACCAGCTTGACACTCAACCTGAAGGAGTTCGAAACTTTCAACCCCCGGCGACTTGCATACCTTCACCTTCTTTATAGAATTTGAAACAAATAGACCAACACCTCCGCCTCGACCCGTACACCTCGGTTTATGTAAAAAAGAATGAGTCACCGGAGTCATTTCCTGGATAGCAGCTGAGTCAAATTTCGTTAACCACGTCTCGGTAATGGCATAAAAATCTAAACAGCCATCAACAATCGTCTGGCGTATCTCAAATGTTTTATTTTTAGCAGACTGCACGTTCAATAGTCCACAATTAACACTTTGCATATTAAAAGCCATGGTTAGTGTTGAGTCTGATCCTATTTACTTCCGAGGTGAAAATGGGGCAAGACAAACTACTTACAGAGTGTTCACTTTGACGTTTTGAAGCAGCACAGTTGAAGCATTTTCTCACATCGGACTGGCAAGAGCGACCTTCATGCTGACCTGCGCACTTATAGCAATGGGGTGCATGACCTTTGACCTTGGATTGGCAACTATCCGACTTATGACCGAATTTCAGGCAGTGGTAACACAGTAGTGGAAAATAACGATCGTATACCTGATGAACACCCCACTTCAGCTTCAGCTTGTCATTCATCCCGTGAATTCTTGCACGTACCTCTGGATCACACTTCAGTACATAATGTACAGTCCCTCCCGCAGCTGGTCTTTCAGAAACAATTTTCATTTTATTCATAACTCCGTCAATCGATTCCAAATTATTTTTTACAATAATTTCTTCAATGAGCAACTCCTTGTCCTCGTTCCGAGCCACATTACATACCATAATTTTGGGGTCCCATTGCTTCCCATTGGAAACAATTAAATTCCTCACCTCGTGTAACTTATTTTGTGCAGCATTTCTCATCTCTTCAAATTCAAGATTTATAACAATATTTCCCTTGTTAGTGAATTTGGAGTCCATAATTTGAACATCCGACAACAATTCTTCGACCTCTTTCTTCATATCAACCGCTTTTTTGCTACCCTTTGCTTTAATAATAAGAAGATTCTTATTTTTGTGTGTGCGTTTCCGTTTCGTGCTTCTCGACACCACCTCAGCCCAGTTCATGCCATCTTTTTCCACCTGGCCCGATTGAGCTGACACAGCCTCTTCCACAGCCAGCATGACCCCGTCAGTCAGAGCCGGCAAAGCAGCCATTACACTATTCTGAAGATTCTCGGGTAGTCTTATATCCTTCAGCATATTCTTGATTTCAATAATATCACTTTTCATTACATTAATCTCCTCTTGAAGGTGAACTTCACTCTCTATTACTATAGCACAAGGATCAGAAACCCAATTTACTTCCGAAGCATTTGATTTCAAACCAGTCATTCTCGTACAAGTACTATGGCCGCCCAATTTGCACTTGACACACACACACACACACACACACACACACACATGTATATATGGAGTGTATTTATTATTGGCAACACAGCTTTTATTATTGGCAACAATTTTTTTTATTATTGCTAATACTTTTATTATTGGCAATACAGCTTTTAATATTGGCAACACTGTTTTTATTATTAACAATTTTATTTTCATATTTTACTATTTTTAGTCAAAATATCTTATATAAAGTAAAATTTAGAATCTTAAGAAATATTAACCAAAAGATAGACAATAAAATTATCTATTAGATGCCATCAACAAATTGTTGATAAATAGATAAATAGACGAGTAATTAACGAAGAAATGAGACACTTTGGTAATATTTTAAATTTTTTAGTCAAAAATATAATATATAAAGTGAAATTTCTCATCTTAGGAATAAGATAAATAGATACATGTATAAACCAAAAAATAGACAATAAAATTATCTATTAGATGCCATCAACAAATTGTCGATAGATAGATAAATAGATGAGTAATAAACAAGAAAAGTAAGACACTTTTGTCATATTTTACTATTTTTAGTCAAAAATATATTATATAAAGTAAAATTTGTAATCTTAAGAAATAGATAAATAGATACATGTATATACCAAAAGATAGACGATAAAATTATCTATTAGATGCCATCAATAAATTGTCGCTAGATAAATAAATAAACGTGTAATAAATGAAACAATTAAGACACTTTTGTCATATTTTACTATTTTTAGTCAAAAATATATTATATAAAGAGAAATTTCTCCTCTTAGGAAATAGATAAATAGATACATGTATATACCAAAAAATAGACGATAAAATTATCTATTAGATGCCATCAACAAATTGTTGGTAGATAGATAAATAGACGAGTAATTAACGAAAAAATTGGGACACTATGGTCATATTTTACAATTTTTTGTCAAAAATATATTATATAAAGTGAAATTTCTCATCTTAGGAAATACCCCCCCAAACGGGAATCGCCTTGACGAGGTGGGGGGGCTTGCGTGTCTCTATGACCTGGTGAGCTAGGCTAGAGGGGGCTTTGGCCCCTGCTCTGCCCCAATTTTGGGGAGAGAGGGTTTCCCATGCTAGTAAGGTCGCCAGTGAGAGACCAGACTAAATGGTTCCTATGCAATAGGCTGCCAGTACGGGCCAACAGTGCTGCCCTCCAGAGGGACTGCCTTCTAGGGGCAGTCCTATGTTGGATGGTTGGGTGTCTGGGCCGGGAGATGTTGGGGAAGGGGGTCTTAGCACCGTCGGGGGCAAACTTTCGAGCCATTGGGGTGCTTTTTAAAACGAGTGGCCCCGTGGGGGAAGAGGTACCCCGCCTGCGGCGACCAGCGCTCGGTCCCCTCATCTGCCCGGTTGGTAGTTGCTCTTGGCTCCTGGGGCCAAACACATTAAATCAATGATATATGGATACATCAAAACCAAAATCTCTCTCTCGAGCGGTGGTCGACCAGGCCCTCGAGACGCCAAAATCTGGTCGTGATGATGAGCAGAGAGCTCCAAATATGAGTAGACCCAGCAAGTCGGGTGTAGTGTCAGATAACCTTGTTAGTGGTTGTGACACATTGATAATAACTAATGTACAGGCATCACTTTCGTATGGCGCTATCCACTCCATTTTTAAGTGTTTCGGAGTAGTCCTTCGTATCACTTATGACTGTGATTGTAGGTCTAATCGGTGTTATATTACATTCAAAACAAATGCTGCTGCCAAAGCAGCATTTGAGGCAAAAGATTCTCTGACAGTGGGGGATACTCACTGTAAAGTTCAGTTAATGCGGTCTGCCAATGTAGTAGATAGTGATAATGACTACTGTCCTAACATTTTTGATGACTCTACAGAGAATGTCCCAAAGGAAAGTCAGGTTCCAACACCCTTTTGGTTTGTGGCGTATTACAGGGAGGGACGTGGTAACCTCATCCATGCTTCCCGTTATTTGGAGAAGGAAGTTGGAGTACTACCAATGGGCCACATAAAGAAATATGG
The DNA here is from genome assembly GCA_034508575.1 of Petrolisthes manimaculis. Taxonomy (NCBI): domain Eukaryota; kingdom Metazoa; phylum Arthropoda; class Malacostraca; order Decapoda; family Porcellanidae; genus Petrolisthes; species Petrolisthes manimaculis. The sequence continues at coordinate 87,262 of JAWZYT010001348.1, read as the reverse complement.
TAAGGGCGTTATAATCAGAGCCAAAGATCTTACACAGGCTATGATGCTCCTCAATCTCCCCTGTCCTACTGATAGTATGTTTGAATCTATCAAACCACACCGAACATTCAATTATAGCAAGGGGCGTATATATAATGAAGACCTATATGAATTCTCAGAAGAGGACATTCTTGCTATGTGCCCAGACAATGTCCAACGAGTAACAAACATGAAAGGCAGTAAAAATATGATCATCCTCACTTTTTATGGTTCGCATATCCCAGATCGCATTAACATTAACCCCACCTCTTTTGAGGTGAAGCCTTTTGTTGAGCGTCCCTTACAGTGTTTCAGTTGCTATGAGTTTGGTCATGGGAGGAGGAACTGCAACAACCGTTCCCGATGTGGTAATTGTTCTGCTTCTGACGCACATCTTATTTCTGAATGTCGGTCAGAGAGTTACTGCTTTTACTGCAGAGATGCTCACCCCTTGCGGTCTCGCCAATGTAAAATGTACCTCCTTGAGCAGGATATTCTCCACTTGGCTAATAGCCAATTCATTAGTATTGGTAGTGCCAGACGGCAACTCAACTTCAGGCGACAGAAGGATGGTGGTGTTAAGACATATGCCTCCACCTTCACCCCAAATCAGTTGTAACACCCTCTCAACCCTCTCAAGAGGCAGCTGCTTTATACTCCAGTGAGAGCATTTCTAAGGTTACACTACATAATACCTTCTCTGTTTTGGAAACCTTATCAGACACTCATTCTGGTGACCCTTCAACTGATGACAATTCTGCAACTTTAGCTAAAGGTGTCCATGTGGTAGAGGTTCACGCTGCCACACGCTCTCCAAAAAGGAAACTTATGTCACCTAAACGGTCACAGAGACGTCTTCATGGTTCCTCTGAGGCACTTGACTCAATAGATGTTCCTCCTTATAAAGCAACCATCTCTGAGGACTCATCCATAGTTTCCTCTCAATGTCACCAGAAGCGTTCTCGTGGCTCTGATGAATCTCTTGATTCAACAGAAGTTCCTCCTCGCAAGTTTCCTTCAGGACCATCAGAGGTGCGTGAAGTTAATGTGGATACCACTGATGTCGCGACTTCAAAAGATTCAGTTTGTTCTCCGCTAGAACAGCAGAGTGATTCTACCACCTGTATTATGGATGTTGATGTGTCTGCCTGTGTCAGTGATACCAATGCTGCACAGGACAATACCAATGTAAATGCTTCTAAGAATATCCCTGCTCATATACCTTCATCTTTATCAAACATATCAAATGCTTCAGGGACTCGTCAGCGGGTCCCAATTACTACCCCAAGTACTACTCCTCTGGTTCGCTCTTCTAGTGGCCCAGGATTTGACAAAACGTATCGTTTGAGTAGACCCTCAGGTCGAGGTGGTAGTGGGAAGTACCTCCATGAGGCTTCCCATAAACCAGGATCAAAGTAACACTATTTAAGGTCCTTCAGTGGAATTGCCGTGGCTTGCGTGCTTCTTGGGAAGAACTTCGCATTCTTCTCTCTAGTTTCTCTCCTGCATGTGTTTCTCTTCAAGAGACAATGCTTGGGGACTACATTCCTGCCAGTCCTCCAGCATATTCTGCATTTTATTCAAATTCATTTGAAGGGCAGGGTCACCATGGTGGCTCTGCCATCCTAGTTCGTCGAGATATTCCATGTACGAGCCTGGAGCTTGACACACCGCTCCAGGCTGTTGCTGTTGAGGTTTTTATGGACCGCCCCTACACTGTGTGCAGTCTATACCTTCCTCCCAGTGTTACAGTAGAGAGGGGTGATCTCAACCGTCTTGTACGGGACCTTCCCTCTCCCTTTATTTTATTGGGTGATTTTAATGGGCGTCATCCTCTGTGGGGTGACAGTTCGATCAACCCCAGGGGTGTTTTATTAGCTTCTTTTATTGAGGATGAGGGATTAGGGGTTTTAAATACGGGAGATGTGACACATTTTAATAGCCCAACTGGGACTTTTACCGCCATTGACATTTCTCTTTGCTCACCCAGTGCTCTGTTAGATTTTACTTGGAGAGTGTTGCCAGATTTATATGGTAGTGACCATTTCCCTATACTTTTAGAAGGTAACAAGTATGAACCTCAGTCTCGTCTTCCTAGGTGGAAATTAGAGAAGGCTGACTGGCAGTTTTTTAGAGAGCTAACTTCTTCGGTCTCTTCAGTAGCCGATTTTGGTAGCTCTGATGAGGCTGTAACATATTTCACTGATGTACTCCACTCTGCCGCTCTCAACTCTATCCCTAAAACTTCTGGCTACTTTCCCAAACGTCCTCTCCCTTGGTGGTCACCAGTCTACACCACTGCTGTGCGGGAGAAGCGCGCTGCTTTCTCTCACCTTCGTCGCAATCGTGGGGACCCAACTCTTTTAGAGGACTTCCGACGGGCAAGGGCCCGGGCTAGACGAGTTTTAAAAGAGGCACGACGTAAATAGTAAAATAGTAAATAGTAAAACTCCACTCACTCGAGTGTTCAAGAGAGTCCGTAAGATGGCGGGGAAGTTTTCTCCTTGTTCTCCACCTGTACTTAAGGTCAATGGAGTTCATATTATGGATAGTTTGACAGTGGCCTATACCATGGCGGAGGCTTTTGCTAGAGTCTCCAGCCGTGACTCTCGACCTCTGGCTGTGAGACATGAGTTAAGAGCCAAGGAGCGTACAGCCCTGAATTTCTCAGGGAATGAGAATGAAAGTTATAACCATATATTCACCCTGAGAGACCTGCATTCTGCTCTCTCTGTCTGTGGGGACACTTCTCCTGGGCCAGACAACATCCCATATGCAATGTTGCGACACTTGGGTGAGGAGGCAATCTCATTTCTCTTAGCTTTATACAACAGAATCTGGGTGGAGGGTGTCTTGCCTTCTGGGTGGAGGATTGCTACCATCCTTCCTTTCCCCAAGCCAGGCAAAGACTCTAGTGTTGCCCTCAATTACCGACCAATTGCTTTGACCTCGTGTTTATGTAAACTATTTGAGAAGATGGTGAATGTCAGACTGGTATACTTTTTGGAACGGGGTGATTTTCTGTCTCCGTCCCAGTCGGGTTTTCGTAAACATCGTTCCACTACAGACGCTCTGGTCAGGTTGGAAGCTGCTGCATGTGAGGCCTTTGCACGACATCAACACCTTGTCTGTGTATTCTTTGATTTAGAGAAAGCATATGACACTACATGGCAATATGGCATCCTGCAGCAGCTCCATGTATATGGCCTGCGAGGTCGCCTTCCACGCTTTCTTAAAGAGTTTCTTAGTGGTCGCAGTTTTTCTGTAAGGGTTGGTACAGCTCTCTCAGCATGTGTTGCACAGGAGGAGGGCGTCCCTCAGGGAAGTGTCCTCAGTGTCACATTGTTTGCAGTAGCAATTAATGCTATTGCCTCATCCCTTCCGGACGGTATAGCCAACTCGATGTACGTTGATGACCTAGCAGTCTGGTTTGCTGCCTCCCGTATGTCAGTGGCGGAGCGACGCATGCAGCTTGCCCTTGACAGAGTGTCACGTTTGACTGGTTCTCATGGGTTTCGATTTTCTCCTGCCAAGACGGTTGCTATGCACTTCTGCCGCATCCGAGGTGTCCACCCTGATCCGGACTTATTCATGTATGGTCATCGGATACGCTGTGTCGAGGAGACTCGCTTTTTGGGTCTCCTTTTTGACAAACGTTTGACTTGGGTTCCCCACTTACGTACACTTAAGGTCTCTTGCCTCAAGGCTCTTAATCTGTTGAGGGTTCTGAGCCATACTACCTGGGGGGCTGATCGGGCCACCCTCCTTTGCCTATACCGTGTTTTTATTAGGTCAAAACTTGATTATGGGTGTGAGGTGTACTCCTCTGCCACAGATGTCCGTCTCAGAGTTTTAGAGCCTGTTCATAATGCTGGGATACATCTGGCAACTGGAGCGTTCAGGTCATCACCAATCCCCAGTCTCCTGGTGGACGCTAACGAACCACCTCTAGATCTCCGTCGCCAGTCCTCAATGGTTCGATGTTGGCATCGATTACATCGACTTCCCGACTCCCTTCCTTGCTTGGCGGTGTCATCTGATATCATGTCTAATTATTAACTTTCACATTCTCGTACACCTTGGCCCTTTGGCTTCCGGGTCAGGAAGGCTATGGAGGAGATGGGAATTGAAGATTTCCAGATTCGTCCTGTGAGGGTCCCCAGGGTGGCTCCATGGCTTCTTCCACAAGTTTTTCCCTGCACCTGTTTTACAGACAAAAAAGAATCTCTTCCTCCTCAAGTGGCTCGTTCCCTGTTTTTAGAACATGCCTTCACTCACAGGGAGTCCCTCCCTGTGTACACAGATGGGTCAAAGTCTGATGCTGGAGTTGGTTTTGGAGTTGTCTTTCCTGACTTTTGCCGTGGTGGTAGACTTCCTTCTGTCATGTCGATTTTCACTGCTGAGCTCTCGGCCATTTTATATGCCATCCAAGTGATTTTTACTCTCCCTCAGCCTTCTTTTACTATTTATAGTGATTCTTGTAGTGCCTTGCAGGCCTTGTGCAATGTTAACTCTCCCCATCCCCTGGTGTTGGCCATCCTTGAGTGGCTTGTCCTCCTGGGTCGTCGTGGCCACAAAGTCACTTTCTGTTGGGTCCCGGCCCATGTGGGTGTCGATGGTATTGAGCGAGCTGATGCCCTGGCTAAGGCTGTGGTCTCCAATTCTCGGCCTCCTGCCGGGCATCATCCTGTCCCTGCAGTGGACCTTCGACCCTATATAGATGCTGCCGTTCGTTCCTGCTGGCAGGACAGATGGGACGGAGTCGGGGCTAACAAGCTCCGTGACATCCGCCAACGCCTTGGTTTGTGGAGCTACAGCGGCCTGTCCCGCCGGTGGGAGACGGCTCTTGTCCGTCTCCGCATTGGCCACACATTATTGACTCATGGCTTTTTAATGGACAGGATTAACCCTCCCTACTGTGATGATTGTCTGGTCCCTTTGACAGTGAGGCATATTATTGTGGAGTGTCCCAGTTTTGGGGACCTGCGTCGTAGGCACCTCTCCGAGTACCGGGAGGGTGACGGTTCTTACAGTCTCTCCCGGGTGCTCGGGGAGGAGGCTTGTAGTGTGGAAGGGAACACCCTCTCCTATGTGGAGGAGGCTGGACTCCTCCATAAATTGTGATTTTATTATACTTATGGTTTTTTAGATAGTTTGATATTATTTAGTCTTGATTCTTTTTTATATATTAGTTAAGTTGACGCATTCTTTTAGTAATGGTGTATGTTTATAGTTTGTGTGTAATTTACTTATGATACGTGTCCCTTTCGGGAGTTTGTGATTTTGTTAGTTGAGGATAATAATTTTGTGTTGGGCGGTATATGACCCTAGCTGTTGCGCCGCCAGATGCCTAGATGCATCAATAAATAAATAAATAAATAAATAAATAAGACATTTTTGTCATATTTTACTATTTTTAGTCAAAAATATATTATATAAAGTAAAATTTCGAATCTTAGGAAATAGATAAATAGATACATGTATATACCAAAAAATAGACGATAAAATTATCTATTAGATGCCATTAACAAATTTTTGATAGATAGATAAATCGACGAGTAATTAACGAAAAAAGCGGGACACTTTGGTCATATTTTACAATTTTTAGTAAAAAATATATTATATAAAGTGAAATTTTTCATCTTATTAAATAGATAAATTGATTTGAGGTTTGAGGTTGATTTGAGGTTGAGGTTGAACCCAAAACCTCACCTAAAAATAAAAAAATAAATATATATAAATGAAAGAATGAATGAATGAATGAATGATAATTTTTTTATTCACATGCTTTTTTTTCTAGACTATATAATTTTTAATAGTTACAGTGACACACATGTATGGTAACACTGGTAACCAATATGGTAACACTGCTAATGTGGATTTGAACAGAGAAGTATCAGCCAAGGTTTGTTTATATTATAATTTTCCTTTATAATTAATGTTTATGTGTATTTACAAGTCTATATAATAACATAACATAATTATTTATATCAGTTTATAATAATAATAACATAATAGTACCATAAATAACTGTTATTATATATTAATTTTGTAATTAATTAATTATTAGCTAATGTATACTGTGTTATTATGATTAGGAGTAGGGGACAGGCTTGGGGGGGACTGGGGGGTGGGGGAATAAGGGGACAGGCTTGGGGGGGACTGGGGGGTGGGAGAATAAGGGGACAGGCTTGGGGGGGGGACTGGGGGTTGGGGGAATAAGGGGACAGGCTTGGGGTGCATAAAACACTGTTTTGAAACAAATAATGGGTATTTATTTAAACTAATGCCGTTCTGAAACAAATAATGGGTATTTATTTAAACTAATGCCGTTCTGAAACAAATAATGGGTATTTATTTAAACTTACGTACATGAGAATACGTACATGAGAATACGCACATGAGAATAATATTATGCACATGGAAATAAAATACACACATGGGAAAATGAAATAATTATCCATGGGAAAATACACACACGTGGGAAAATACACACATGGGAAAATACACACACGGGAAAATACACACACGGGAAAATACACACACTGGAAAATACACACACGGGAAAATACACACACGGGAAAATACACACATGAGGAAATCTTTTGAATATATTTTTTAGGAGAGAGAGAGAGAGAGAGAGAGAGAGAGAGAGAGAGAGAGAGAGAGAGAGAGAGAGAGAGAGAGAGAGAGAATGCATGTTTGTGTATGAGAGAAATATATATATATAGAGAGAAAAAATGTGTGTGTGTGCATGTATGTGTATGAGAGAGAGAGAGAGAGAGAGAGAGAGAGAGAGAGAGAGAGAGAGAGAGAGAGAGAATGTGTGTATGGGTACAGTACAGTATTACAGTACAGAATTACAGTATGGTAGGCCTATGGTATTTTATATATATGGTATTTTATTATTTATGTAATTATTCTCATGTACGTATTCTCATGTATGTATTCTCATGTACGTATTCTCATGTAAGTATTCTCATGTACGTATTCTCATGTACGTATTCTCATGTACGTATTCTCATGTACGTATTCTCATGTACGTATTCTCATGTAATTATTCTCATGTACGTATTCTCAAGTACGTATTCTCATGTATGTATTCTCATGTACGTATTCTCATGTATGTATTCTCATGTACGTATTCTCATGTACGTATTCTCATGTACGTATTCTCATGTACGTATTCTCATGTACGTATTCTCATGTATGTATTCTCATGTACGTATTCTCATGTACGTATTCTCATGTACGTATTCTCATGTACGTATTCTCATGTACGTATTCTCATGTACGTATTCTCATGTACGTATTCTCATGTACGTATTCTCATGTACGTATATTATTCCCCAGGTCTTACATAAGTGTATATATTTTATTTCCATGACATGTATTTTATTTCCATGACCTATATTTTATTTTCATGTATGTATTTTATTTTCATGTATGTATTTTATTTCCATGACCTGTATTTTATTTTCCTATATGTCTTTTCAGGTTGGTTAAGGTGGTGGTTTGTTTTTGTGTACATTGGAGTGCCAGGATTCCTCCAAAGTCTGCTAGGAAACAGGACCAGAAGAGCAGAAAGCTTCGAATCGCCTGCTATTGTTCATTTCCCCACCCAGTACACACATATAGAGGCTGAGTACGAATGCAGGGTAATAATAATAATAATAATAATAATAAACGGTTTATTTCACATAGTGCAGCCCTGGAGCTGAAAATATACATGGGTGAGACAATGTTAAAAAAAAAGTGGTAATGTGTGTTAGACATACATATACATATACATAAAATTCTACAGGTACATATGGGAATAATTATTTGTTGTTAATGATATTAACAATAGCAGGTATTGCGCTGTTCTTGTACCTGTCTGTTCTTGACCTTATGGGTTTTAGTTTGTTGTAGCGACGGGTGGGCCTTGATGGAGGGGGGAGGGCCGGGGGTAGGAACAGGCGATGGCGAGGTTGTGACAATAACCTCTCACCAAACTTGGTCAGGTCACGGCGGTACTTTTCCTTTAGTGAGGGAAGGTTTAGGGAGATTAGCGCCTGTTGATAGCTGGTATAGGCTGGTCCCAAGATAATCCGGCATGCTCTTTTTTGCACACGTTCCAGCCGGCACATCTGTGTGTGTGTGTGTGTGTGTGTGTGTGTGTGTGTGTGCCTGCCGTTCGTCTCTGGTCAGGGATTACGTATTACGTGTGTACTGTACAGTTGCCAAAAAAGGTATTGCGACAAATCTTGATAGAACTTTAACCCTAGTAATATCCACAACTATTTGTAGGGACTATAAACATGTATAACAGAAGGAAATATACATATCCTTCTGTAATTTATACTTATAATCCCTACAAACAACTATCTCTCTCTCTCTCTCTCTCTCTCTCTCTCTCTCTCTCTCTCTCTCTCTCTCTCTCTCTCTCTCTCTCTCTCTCTCTCTCTCTCTCTCTCTCTCTCTCTCTCTCTCCTTCCTTCGTGCTTGCTGTCCTATAATAATAATAATAAATAAATAAATAATAATGTGTTTCAATTTCCTAAGTAAAAATATAATTATAAAAATATTTATTATTTATCCCATGAAATAAATGGGTTTAATATTAGTCAATAATTAATTAAAGTGTAAAGAAATATACAATAATAAAAAATTCAGGTGTTAAAAAGATTATCATAAAAATATCAAAGTAAAAAAACGAAAAAATAAATGAGTGTTTTAAAATGATACCGTTTTCTCTGATTAAGAAACCTTTGTAAATTGGTGGCAATATTGGAGCAACTTGATTCCTCCAATGGGTTTAATAATAAATAATTATCCCATGAAATAAATGGGTTTAATAATAAATCAGTATCCCATAAAATAAATGGGTTTAGTAATAAATCATTATCCCATGAAATAAATGGGTTTAATATTAAATCATTATCCCATGAAATAAATGGGTTAAATATTTATCAATAATTAGTACCCATTATTACCTCTGATTCCCCATATCTAGTGAAAATTCCCCATATTTGGCATCACTTATAGAGAAAATGTTGGCTGAAAATTACTGTTTGAATGGCAGTCCATAAATGAGGTTACTGAGTTGCCTTGGGGTGGGTGGTGTGGTGTTAGGGGGGGGGGGAGGGGTAGGGACATGGGTGTGAGGGAGGGGGTATGGGTAGGGGGGTTGGAGGGTAGGGGGGAGGGCAAGGCAACTCAGTAACCCTGTTTATGGACTGCCATTGGAAAGAAAAATTCTGAGCCAATATTCTCTCTCCTTCATCCCCAATTAAACCCATTTATTTCATGGGATAAAGATTTATTATTAAACCCATTTATTTCATGGGATAATTATTTAATATTAAACCCATTTATTTGATGGGATAATTATTTAATATTAAACCCATTTATTTCATATGATAATTATTATTTACATATAAATTTTATACCATGGAAATTGAAACACATTATTATTTATATATTTATTCATTATTAATTATTATTGGACAGCAAACACATAAGAGAGAGAGAGAGAGAGAGAGAGAGAGAGAGAGAGAGAGAGAGAGAGAGAGAGAGGTAAAGGTGAGGGTTATTGGCTCAGAATTTTTCTTTCCAATGGCAGTCCATAAACAGGGTTACTGAGTTGCCTTGCCCTCCCCCCTACCCTCCATCCACTCTACCCATACCCCCTCCCTCACACCCATACCCCTACCCCCCCCCCCCTAACACCACACCACCCACCCCAGGGTAGGGGGGAGGGCAAGGCAACTCAGTAACCCTGTTTATGGACTGCCATTGGAAAGAAAAATTCTGAGCCAATATTCTCTCTCCTTCATCCCCAACCCTCACCTTTACCTCTCTCTCTCTCTCACTCCCTTTCTCTCTGGGATAGGGGAGGGGGTGAGGGAGGAAATAGGGATAGAGAGAGATAGAGAGAGATAGAGAGAGAGGTAAAGGAGAGGGGAATGAAGGGTAAATAGAGAGAGAGAGTGAAAGAGATTGAATGAATTGGCTCAGAATTTTTCTTTCCAATGGCAGTCCATAAACAGGGTTACTGAGTTGACTTGCCCTCCCCCCTACCCTCCAACCCCCCTACCCATACCCCCCTCCCTCACACCCATGTCCCTACCCCCCCCCCCCCTAACACCACACCACCCACCCCAAGGCAACTCAGTAACCTCATTTATGGACTGCCATTCAAACATTAATTTTCAGCCAACATTTTCTCTATATAAGTGATGCCAAATATGGGGAATTTTCACTAGATATGGGAATCAGAGGTAATAATGGGTACTAATTATTGATAATATTTAACCCATTTATATCATGGGATAATTATTTATTATTAAACCCATTTATTTTATGGGATACTGATTTTATTTTAAACCCATTTATTTTATGGGGTAATTATTTATTATTAAACCCATTTATTTTATGGGATAATTATTTAATATTAAACCCATTTATTTTATGGGGTAATTATTATTAAACCCATTTATTTTATGGGATAATTATTTAATATTAAACCCATTTATTTCATGGGATAATTATTTATTATTAAACCCATTCATTTTATGGGGTAATTATTATTAAACCCATTTATTTTATGGGATAATTATTTATTATTAAACCCATTTATTTCATGGGATAATTATTTAATATTAAACCCATTTATTTTATGGGATAATGATTTAATATTAAACCCATTTATTTCATGGGATAATTATTTAATATTAAACCCATTTATTTCATGGGATAATGATTTATTATTAAACCCATTTATTTCATGGGATAATTATTATTTACATATAAAATTTTATACTATGGAAATTGAAACACATTATTATTTATATATTTATTCATTATTAATTATTATTGGACAGCAAACACATAAGAGAGAGAGAGAGAGAGAGAGAGAGAGAGAGAGAGAGAGAGAGAGAGAGAGAGAGAGAGAGAGAGAGAGGAAGAGAGAGAGAGAGAGAGAGAGAGAGAGAGAGAAATAAAATAGATGGAAAGTAGGGACAAATAAAATATATTTTTATATCTTTATTTATTTATATATTTAACCCCTGCAGTCCCGGGAAGGGTAGACCTTGCCTCCACATTTCTACCCTGTCGCTAGCGTCAAAATTCCTCGATTTGCCTATATTCACAACGCTCACACTCTTAACGTATATAGTGTACCGACTTCAAAATGGTTCCATCCTTACCTTCAACTCTTCCTCTTTCCAATGGTACCATCGGGAGGGCTGTACGATGAATAGTTGTGGAGATAGGACGAGTTGAAGTGAACCATGTTTGTGCGCAAGACAGCGGTGTGTCTGTGTGTACGCGTGAGAGCGGTGTGACTACGGCATCGCGGAGTAAAGTTTCCCGCCCAAGTCTGTTGTCAACTCACTCGTATTACTATTATTATTACTACTATTGTCATGATTTCAACACTAAAAATAGTATGAACACTTGTAGGAATATATCATTGTGTAACTGTCACTTAGAAAATGATAAACAAACCGACTTGTACCGTAGGAAACACGTATATTTACTATCAATTGTGCCTGTATGGGCGTGTTTTGTGGTGTTATTTTCTTATTACTACCCCATTATATATCGTCTGTCATGATCTATACACTAAATAATAATTTGTAACCTTGTAGGAATATCATGGAGTCACTCACGTACATATATTCACTACGGTATTGTCTTACGATCGTTAGAGCACAAATTCGGACAAGGGCAAATACTTAAAAATCGCCCAGCCATCGTGGGCTCCCAGAATCGACTGAGTGGGTAGCGGATCGATATTGTGAGTGTATTTTCTCGCCCAACAACAAGAAAAACTAGCCGTACAGGGCGCGAAATAGCGCTAACTCGCTGTGACGGTAGGTGCAGTTGCCCGGTTACTTACGTAAGACGGTCTATCACGTCAACCGGCCTTTAGGGGTTAATGGTTACTGAGAAAATGCTGGATGAATTGGAAAAAATTTGGAAACTATGAAAAAAATATTCATAAATCTATAATTATTTCTAGAAAATATACTATTTAGAAACTATTAAATAATTTGTTATTATGTGGAATTTCATGCTCTTTCTAATGGTACTAATGTCATTTTTGTAGCATTAATGGTTGCTGAGAAAATCGAGATTGAATTGGAAAAGATTTGAAAAAAAAAATAATACTTCTTTCATTTCATTCTAAGATTACTCCTAAAATATTTTATTCATAAACTATTATAGAATATTTTATTATGTAGAATTTTATGCTCTTTCTAATGGTACTAATGCTATTTTTGTACCATTAATGGTTACTGAGAAAATGCTGGATGAATTGGAAAAAAATTGGAAACTATGAAAAAAATATTCATAAATCTATAATTATTTCTAGAAAATATACTATTTAGAAACTATTAAATAATTTGTTATTATGCGGAATTTCATGCTCTTTCTAATGGTACTAATGTCATTTTTGTAGCATTAATGGTTGCTGAGAAAATCGAGATTGAATTGGAAAAGATTTGAAAAAAAAATTAATACTTCTTTCATTTCATTCTAAGATTACTCCTATAATATATTATTCATAAACTATTATAGAATATATTATTATGTAGAATTTTATGCTCTTTCTAATGGTACTAATGCTATTTTTGTACCATTAATGATTACTGAGAAAAGGCTGGATGAATTGGAAAAAATATGGAAACTATGAAAAAAATATTCATAAATCTATAATTATTTCTAGAAAATATACTATTTAGAAACTATTAAATAATTTGTTATTATGCGAAATTTCATGCTCTTTCTAATGGTACTAATGTCATTTTTGTAGCATTAATGGTTGCTGAGAAAATCGAGATTGAATTGAAAAAGATTTGGAAAAAAAATTAATACTTCTTTCATTTCATTCTAAGATTACTCCTAAAATATATTATTCATAAGCTATTATAGAATATATTATTATGTAGAATTTTATGCTCTTTCTAATGGTACTAATGCCATTTTTGTACCATTAATGGTTACTGAGAAAATGCTGGATGAATTGGAAAAAAATTGGAAACTATGAAAAAAATATTCATAAATCTATAATTATTTCTAGAAAATATACTATTTAGAAACTATTAAATAATTTGTTATTATGCGGAATGTCATGCTCTTTCTAATGGTACTAATGTCATTTTTGTAGCATTAATGGTTGCTGAGAAAATCGAGATTGAATTGGAAAAGATTTGAAAAAAAAATTAATACTTCTTTCATTTCATTCTAAGATTACTCCTATAATATATTATTCATAAACTATTATAGAATATATTATTATGTAGAATTTTATGGATGAATTGGAAAAAATTTGGAAACTATGAAAAATATATTCATAAATCTATAATTATTTCTAGAAAATATACTATTTAGAAACTATTAAATAATTTGTTATTATGCGGAATGTCATGCTCTTTCTAATGGTACTAATGTCATTTTTGTAGCATTAATGGTTGCTGAGAAAATCGAGATTGAATTGGAAAAGATTTGAAAAAAAAATTAATACTTCTTTCATTTCATTCTAAGATTACTCCTAAAATATTTTTTTCATAAACTATTATAGAATATATTATTATGTAGAATTTTATGCTCTTTCTAATGGTACTAATGCTATTTTTGTACCATTAATGGTTACTGAGAAAAGGCTGGATGAATTGGAAAAAAATTGGAAACTATGAAAAAAATATTCATAAATCTATAATTATTTCTAGAAAATATACTATTTAGAAACTATTAAATAATTTGTTATTATGCGGAATGTCATGCTCTTTCTAATGGTACTAATGTCATTTTTGTAGCATTAATGGTTGCTGAGAAAATCGAGATTGAATTGGAAAAGATTTGAAAAAAAAATTAATACTTCTTTCATTTCATTCTAAGATTACTCCTATAATATATTATTCATAAACTATTATAGAATATATTATTATGTAGAATTTTATGCTCTTTCTAATGGTACTAATGCTATTTTTGTACCATTAATGGTTACTGAGAAAAGGCTGGATGAATTGGAAAAAATTTGGAAACTATGAAAAAAATATTCATAAATCTATAATTATTTCTAGAAAATATACTATTTAGAAACTATTAAATAATTTGTTATTATGCGGAATTTCATGCTCTTTCTAATGGTACTAATGTCATTTTTGTAGCATTAATGGTTGCTGAGAAAATCGAGATTGAATTGGAAAAGATTTGAAAAAAAAATTAATACTTCTTTCATTTCATTCTAAGATTACTCCTATAATATATTATTCATAAACTATTATAGAATATATTATTATGTAGAATTTTATGCTCTTTCTAATGGTACTAATGCTATTTTTGTACCATTAATGGTTACTGAGAAAAGGCTGGATGAATTGGAAAAAATTTGGAAACTATGAAAAAAATATTCATAAATCTATAATTATTTCTAGAAAATATACTATTTAGAAACTATTAAATAATTTGTTATTATGCGGAATTTCATGCTCTTTCTAATGGTACTAATGTCATTTTTGTAGCATTAATGGTTGCTGAGAAAATCGAGATTGAATTGGAAAAGATTTGAAAAAAAAAATAATACTTCTTTCATTTCATTCTAAGATTACTCCTATAATATATTATTCATAAACTATTATAGAATATATTATTATGTAGAATTTTATGCTATTTCTAATGGTACTAATGCTATTTTTGTACCATTAATGGTTACTGAGAAAAGGCTGGATGAATTGGAAAAAAATTGGAAACTATGAAAAAAATATTCATAAATCTATAATTATTTCTAGAAAATATACTATTTAGAAACTATTAAATAATTTGTTATTATGCGGAATTTCATGCTCTTTCTAATGGTACTAATGTAATTTTTGTAGCATTAATGGTTGCTGAGAAAATCGAGATTGAATTGGAAAAGATTTGAAAAAAAAATTAATACTTCTTTCATTTCATTCTAAGATTACTCCTATAATATATTATTCATAAACTATTATAGAATATATTATTATGTAGAATTTTATGCTCTTTCTAATGGTACTAATGCTATTTTTGTACCATTAATGGTTACTGAGAAAAGGCTGGATGAATTGGAAAAAATTTGGAAACTATGAAAAAAATATTCATAAATCTATAATTATTTCTAGAAAATATACTATTTAGAAACTATTAAATAATTTGTTATTATGCGGAATTTCATGCTCTTTCTAATGGTTCTAATGTCATTTTTGTAGCATTAATGGTTGCTGAGAAAATCGAGATTGAATTGGAAAAGATTTGAAAAAAAAAATAATACTTCTTTCATTTCATTCTAAGATTACTCCTATAATATATTATTCATAAACTATTATAGAATATATTATTATGTAGAATTTTATGCTCTTTCTAATGGTACTAATGCTATTTTTGTACCATTAATGGTTACTGAGAAAAGGCTGGATGAATTGGAAAAAATTTGGAAACTATGAAAAAAATATTCATAAATCTATAATTATTTCTAGAAAATATACTATTTAGAAACTATTAAATAATTTGTTATTATGCGGAATTTCATGCTCTTTCTAATGGTACTAATGTCATTTTTGTAGCATTAATGGTTGCTGAGAAAATCGAGATTGAATTGGAAAAGATTTGAAAAAAAAATTAATACTTCTTTCATTTCATTCTAAGATTACTCCTATAATATATTATTCATAAACTATTATAGAATATATTATTATGTAGAATTTTATGCTCTTTCTAATGGTACTAATGCTATTTTTGTACCATTAATGGTTACTGAGAAAAGGCTGGATGAATTGGAAAAAATTTGGAAACTATGAAAAAAATATTCATAAATCTATAATTATTTCAAGAAAATATACTATTTAGAAACTATTAAATAATTTGTTATTATGCGGAATGTCATGCTCTTTCTAATGGTACTAATGTCATTTTTGTAGCATTAATGGTTGCTGAGAAAATCGAGATTGAATTGGAAAAGATTTGAAAAAAAATTAATACTTCTTTCATTTCATTCTAAGATTACTCCTATAATATATTATTCATAAACTATTATAGAATATATTATTATGTAGAATTTTATGCTCTTTCTAATGGTACTAATGCTATTTTTGTACCATTAATGGTTACTGAGAAAAGGCTGGATGAATTGGATAAAATTTGGAAACTATGAAAAAAATATTCATAAATCTATAATTATTTCTAGAAAATATACTATTTAGAAACTATTAAATAATTTGTTATTATGCGGAATTTCATGCTCTTTCTAATGGTACTAATGTCATTTTTGTAGCATTAATGGTTGCTGAGAAAATCGAGATTGAATTGGAAAAGATTTGAAAAAAAAAATAATACTTCTTTCATTTCATTCTAAGATTACTCCTATAATATATTATTCATAAACTATTATAGAATATATTATTATGTAGAATTTTATGCTCTTTCTAATGGTACTAATGCTATTTTTGTACCATTAATGGTTACTGAGAAAAGGCTGGATGAATTGGAAAAAATTTGGAAACTATGAAAAAAATATTCATAAATGTATAATTATTTCTAGAAAATATACTATTTAGAAACTATTAAATAATTTGTTATTATGCGGAATTTCATGCTCTTTCTAATGGTACTAATGTAATTTTTGTAGCGTTAATGGTTGCTGAGAAAATCGAGATTGAATTGGAAAAGATTTGAAAAAAAAATTAATACTTCTTTCATTTCATTCTAAGATTACTCCTATAATATATTATTCATAAACTATTATAGAATATATTATTATGTAGAATTTTATGCTCTTTCTAATGGTACTAATGCTATTTTTGTACCATTAATGGTTACTGAGAAAAGGCTGGATGAATTGGAAAAAATTTGGAAACTATGAAAAAAATATTCATAAATCTATAATTATTTCTAGAAAATATACTATTTAGAAACTATTAAATAATTTGTTATTATGCGGAATTTCATGCTCTTTCTAATGGTTCTAATGTCATTTTTGTAGCATTAATGGTTGCTGAGAAAATCGAGATTGAATTGGAAAAGATTTGAAAAAAAAAATAATACTTCTTTCATTTCATTCTAAGATTACTCCTATAATATATTATTCATAAACTATTATAGAATATATTATTATGTAGAATTTTATGCTCTTTCTAATGGTACTAATGCTATTTTTGTACCATTAATGGTTACTGAGAAAAGGCTGGATGAATTGGAAAAAATTTGGAAACTATGAAAAAAATATTCATAAATCTATAATTATTTCTAGAAAATATACTATTTAGAAACTATTAAATAATTTGTTATTATGCGGAATTTCATGCTCTTTCTAATGGTACTAATGTCATTTTTGTAGCATTAATGGTTGCTGAGAAAATCGAGATTGAATTGGAAAAGATTTGAAAAAAAAATTAATACTTCTTTCATTTCATTCTAAGATTACTCCTATAATATATTATTCATAAACTATTATAGAATATATTATTATGTAGAATTTTATGCTCTTTCTAATGGTACTAATGCTATTTTTGTACCATTAATGGTTACTGAGAAAAGGCTGGATGAATTGGAAAAAATTTGGAAACTATGAAAAAAATATTCATAAATCTATAATTATTTCAAGAAAATATACTATTTAGAAACTATTAAATAATTTGTTATTATGCGGAATGTCATGCTCTTTCTAATGGTACTAATGTCATTTTTGTAGCATTAATGGTTGCTGAGAAAATCGAGATTGAATTGGAAAAGATTTGAAAAAAAATTAATACTTCTTTCATTTCATTCTAAGATTACTCCTATAATATATTATTCATAAACTATTATAGAATATATTATTATGTAGAATTTTATGCTCTTTCTAATGGTACTAATGCTATTTTTGTACCATTAATGGTTACTGAGAAAAGGCTGGATGAATTGGATAAAATTTGGAAACTATGAAAAAAATATTCATAAATCTATAATTATTTCTAGAAAATATACTATTTAGAAACTATTAAATAATTTGTTATTATGCGGAATTTCATGCTCTTTCTAATGGTACTAATGTCATTTTTGTAGCATTAATGGTTGCTGAGAAAATCGAGATTGAATTGGAAAAGATTTGAAAAAAAAATTAATACTTCTTTCATTTCATTCTAAGATTACTCCTATAATATATTATTCATAAACTATTATAGAATAT
Organism: Petrolisthes manimaculis; assembly: GCA_034508575.1. Classification (NCBI taxonomy): domain Eukaryota; kingdom Metazoa; phylum Arthropoda; class Malacostraca; order Decapoda; family Porcellanidae; genus Petrolisthes; species Petrolisthes manimaculis. Next base: position 69,066 of record JAWZYT010001348.1, on the reverse strand, counting down.
ATTATTATGTAGAATTTTATGCTCTTTCTAATGGTACTAATGCTATTTTTGTACCATTAATGGTTACTGAGAAAAGGCTGGATGAATTGGAAAAAATTTGGAAACTATGAAAAAAATATTCATAAATCTATAATTATTTCTAGAAAATATACTATTTAGAAACTATTAAATAATTTGTTATTATGCGGAATGTCATGCTCTTTCTAATGGTACTAATGTCATTTTTGTAGCATTAATGGTTGCTGAGAAAATCGAGATTGAATTGGAAAAGATTTGAAAAAAAAATTAATACTTCTTTCATTTCATTCTAAGATTACTCCTATAATATATTATTCATAAACTATTATAGAATATATTATTATGTAGAATTTTATGCTCTTTCTAATGGTACTAATGCTATTTTTGTACCATTAATGGTTACTGAGAAAAGGCTGGATGAATTGGAAAAAATTTGGAAACTATGAAAAAAATATTCATAAATCTATAATTATTTCTAGAAAATATACTATTTAGAAACTATTAAATAATTTGTTATTATGCGGAATGTCATGCTCTTTCTAATGGTACTAATGTCATTTTTGTAGCATTAATGGTTGCTGAGAAAATCGAGATTGAATTGGAAAAGATTTGAAAAAAAAATTAATACTTCTTTCATTTCATTCTAAGATTACTCCTATAATATATTATTCATAAACTATTATAGAATATATTATTATGTAGAATTTTATGGATGAATTGGAAAAAATTTGGAAACTATGAAAAAAATATTCATAAATCTATAATTATTTCTAGAAAATATACTATTTAGAAACTATTAAATAATTTGTTATTATGCGGAATGTCATGCTCTTTCTAATGGTACTAATGTCATTTTTGTAGCATTAATGGTTGCTGAGAAAATCGAGATTGAATTGGAAAAGATTTGAAAAAAAAATTAATACTTCTTTCATTTCATTCTAAGATTACTCCTATAATATATTATTCATAAACTATTATAGAATATATTATTATGTAGAATTTTATGCTCTTTCTAATGGTACTAATGCTATTTTTGTACCATTAATGGTTACTGAGAAAAGGCTGGATGAATTGGAAAAAATTTGGAAACTATGAAAAAAATATTCATAAATCTATAATTATTTCTAGAAAATATACTATTTAGAAACTATTAAATAATTTGTTATTATGCGGAATTTCATGCTCTTTCTAATGGTACTAATGTCATTTTTGTAGCATTAATGGTTGCTGAGAAAATCGAGATTGAATTGGAAAAGATTTGAAAAAAAAATTAATACTTCTTTCATTTCATTCTAAGATTACTCCTATAATATATTATTCATAAACTATTATAGAATATATTATTATGTAGAATTTTATGCTCTTTCTAATGGTACTAATGCTATTTTTGTACCATTAATGGTTACTGAGAAAAGGCTGGATGAATTGGAAAAAATTTGGAAACTATGAAAAAAATATTCATAAATCTATAATTATTTCAAGAAAATATACTATTTAGAAACTATTAAATAATTTGTTATTATGCGGAATGTCATGCTCTTTCTAATGGTACTAATGTCATTTTTGTAGCATTAATGGTTGCTGAGAAAATCGAGATTGAATTGGAAAAGATTTGAAAAAAAATTAATACTTCTTTCATTTCATTCTAAGATTACTCCTATAATATATTATTCATAAACTATTATAGAATATATTATTATGTAGAATTTTATGCTCTTTCTAATGGTACTAATGCTATTTTTGTACCATTAATGGTTACTGAGAAAAGGCTGGATGAATTGGATAAAATTTGGAAACTATGAAAAAAATATTCATAAATCTATAATTATTTCTAGAAAATATACTATTTAGAAACTATTAAATAATTTGTTATTATGCGGAATTTCATGCTCTTTCTAATGGTACTAATGTCATTTTTGTAGCATTAATGGTTGCTGAGAAAATCGAGATTGAATTGGAAAAGATTTGAAAAAAAAATTAATACTTCTTTCATTTCATTCTAAGATTACTCCTATAATATATTATTCATAAACTATTATAGAATATATTATTATGTAGAATTTTATGCTCTTTCTAATGGTACTAATGCTATTTTTGTACCATTAATGGTTACTGAGAAAAGGCTGGATGAATTGGAAAAAATTTGGAAACTATGAAAAAAATATTCATAAATCTATAATTATTTCTAGAAAATATACTATTTAGAAACTATTAAATAATTTGTTATTATGCGGAATGTCATGCTCTTTCTAATGGTACTAATGTCATTTTTGTAGCATTAATGGTTGCTGAGAAAATCGAGATTGAATTGGAAAAGATTTGAAAAAAAAATTAATACTTCTTTCATTTCATTCTAAGATTACTCCTATAATATATTATTCATAAACTATTATAGAATATATTATTATGTAGAATTTTATGGATGAATTGGAAAAAATTTGGAAACTATGAAAAAAATATTCATAAATCTATAATTATTTCTAGAAAATATACTATTTAGAAACTATTAAATAATTTGTTATTATGCGGAATGTCATGCTCTTTCTAATGGTACTAATGTCATTTTTGTAGCATTAATGGTTGCTGAGAAAATCGAGATTGAATTGGAAAAGATTTGAAAAAAAAATTAATACTTCTTTCATTTCATTCTAAGATTACTCCTATAATATATTATTCATAAACTATTATAGAATATATTATTATGTAGAATTTTATGCTCTTTCTAATGGTACTAATGCTATTTTTGTACCATTAATGGTTACTGAGAAAAGGCTGGATGAATTGGAAAAAATTTGGAAACTATGAAAAAAATATTCATAAATCTATAATTATTTCTAGAAAATATACTATTTAGAAACTATTAAATAATTTGTTATTATGCGGAATTTCATGCTCTTTCTAATGGTACTAATGTCATTTTTGTAGCATTAATGGTTGCTGAGAAAATCGAGATTGAATTGGAAAAGATTTGAAAAAAAAATTAATACTTCTTTCATTTCATTCTAAGATTACTCCTATAATATATTATTCATAAACTATTATAGAATATATTATTATGTAGAATTTTATGCTCTTTCTAATGGTACTAATGCTATTTTTGTACCATTAATGGTTACTGAGAAAAGGCTGGATGAATTGGAAAAAATTTGGAAACTATGAAAAAAATATTCATAAATCTATAATTATTTCTAGAAAATATACTATTTAGAAACTATTAAATAATTTGTTATTATGCGGAATTTCATGCTCTTTCTAATGGTACTAATGTCATTTTTGTAGCATTAATGGTTGCTGAGAAAATCGAGATTGAATTGGAAAAGATTTGAAAAACAAATTAATACTTCTTTCATTTCATTCTAAGATTACTCCTATAATATATTATTCATAAACTATTATAGAATATATTATTATGTAGAATTTCATGCTCTTTCTAATGGTACTAATGTCATTTTTGTAGCATTAATGGTTGCTGAGAAAATCGAGATTGAATTGGAAAAGATTTGAAAAAAAAAATAATACTTCTTTCATTTCATTCTAAGATTACTCCTATAATATATTATTCATAAACTATTATAGAATATATTATTATGTAGAATTTTATGCTCTTTCTAATGGTACTAATGCTATTTTTGTACCATTAATGGTTACTGAGAAAAGGCTGGATGAATTGGAAAAAATTTGGAAACTATGAAAAAAATATTCATAAATCTATAATTATTTCAAGAAAATATACTATTTAGAAACTATTAAATAATTTGTTATTATGCGGAATGTCATGCTCTTTCTAATGGTACTAATGTCATTTTTGTAGCATTAATGGTTGCTGAGAAAATCGAGATTGAATTGGAAAAGATTTGAAAAAAAATTAATACTTCTTTCATTTCATTCTAAGATTACTCCTATAATATATTATTCATAAACTATTATAGAATATATTATTATGTAGAATTTTATGCTCTTTCTAATGGTACTAATGCTATTTTTGTACCATTAATGGTTACTGAGAAAAGGCTGGATGAATTGGATAAAATTTGGAAACTATGAAAAAAATATTCATAAATCTATAATTATTTCTAGAAAATATACTATTTAGAAACTATTAAATAATTTGTTATTATGCGGAATTTCATGCTCTTTCTAATGGTACTAATGTCATTTTTGTAGCATTAATGGTTGCTGAGAAAATCGAGATTGAATTGGAAAAGATTTGAAAAAAAAATTAATACTTCTTTCATTTCATTCTAAGATTACTCCTATAATATATTATTCATAAACTATTATAGAATATATTATTATGTAGAATTTTATGCTCTTTCTAATGGTACTAATGCTATTTTTGTACCATTAATGGTTACTGAGAAAAGGCTGGATGAATTGGAAAAAATTTGGAAACTATGAAAAAAATATTCATAAATCTATAATTATTTCTAGAAAATATACTATTTAGAAACTATTAAATAATTTGTTATTATGCGGAATGTCATGCTCTTTCTAATGGTACTAATGTCATTTTTGTAGCATTAATGGTTGCTGAGAAAATCGAGATTGAATTGGAAAAGATTTGAAAAAAAAATTAATACTTCTTTCATTTCATTCTAAGATTACTCCTATAATATATTATTCATAAACTATTATAGAATATATTATTATGTAGAATTTTATGGATGAATTGGAAAAAATTTGGAAACTATGAAAAAAATATTCATAAATCTATAATTATTTCTAGAAAATATACTATTTAGAAACTATTAAATAATTTGTTATTATGCGGAATGTCATGCTCTTTCTAATGGTACTAATGTCATTTTTGTAGCATTAATGGTTGCTGAGAAAATCGAGATTGAATTGGAAAAGATTTGAAAAAAAAATTAATACTTCTTTCATTTCATTCTAAGATTACTCCTATAATATATTATTCATAAACTATTATAGAATATATTATTATGTAGAATTTTATGCTCTTTCTAATGGTACTAATGCTATTTTTGTACCATTAATGGTTACTGAGAAAAGGCTGGATGAATTGGAAAAAATTTGGAAACTATGAAAAAAATATTCATAAATCTATAATTATTTCTAGAAAATATACTATTTAGAAACTATTAAATAATTTGTTATTATGCGGAATTACATGCTCTTTCTAATGGTACTAATGTCATTTTTGTAGCATTAATGGTTGCTGAGAAAATCGAGATTGAATTGGAAAAGATTTGAAAAAAAAATTAATACTTCTTTCATTTCATTCTAAGATTACTCCTATAATATATTATTCATAAACTATTATAGAATATATTATTATGTAGAATTTTATGCTCTTTCTAATGGTACTAATGCTATTTTTGTACCATTAATGGTTACTGAGAAAAGGCTGGATGAATTGGAAAAAATTTGGAAACTATGAAAAAAATATTCATAAATCTATAATTATTTCTAGAAAATATACTATTTAGAAACTATTAAATAATTTGTTATTATGCGGAATTTCATGCTCTTTCTAATGGTACTAATGTCATTTTTGTAGCATTAATGGTTGCTGAGAAAATCGAGATTGAATTGGAAAAGATTTGAAAAAAAAATTAATACTTCTTTCATTTCATTCTAAGATTACTCCTATAATATATTATTCATAAACTATTATAGAATATATTATTATGTAGAATTTTATGCTCTTTCTAATGGTACTAATGCTATTTTTGTACCATTAATGGTTACTGAGAAAAGGCTGGATGAATTGGAAAAAATTTGGAAACTATGAAAAAAATATTCATAAATCTATAATTATTTCTAGAAAATATACTATTTAGAAACTATTAAATAATTTGTTATTATGCGGAATGTCATGCTCTTTCTAATGGTACTAATGTCATTTTTGTAGCATTAATGGTTGCTGAGAAAATCGAGATTGAATTGGAAAAGATTTGAAAAAAAAATTAATACTTCTTTCATTTCATTCTAAGATTACTCCTATAATATATTATTCATAAACTATTATAGAATATATTATTATGTAGAATTTTATGGATGAATTGGAAAAAATTTGGAAACTATGAAAAAAATATTCATAAATCTATAATTATTTCTAGAAAATATACTATTTAGAAACTATTAAATAATTTGTTATTATGCGGAATGTCATGCTCTTTCTAATGGTACTAATGTCATTTTTGTAGTATTAATGGTTGCTGAGAAAATCGAGATTGAATTGGAAAAGATTTGAAAAAAAAATTAATACTTCTTTCATTTCATTCTAAGATTACTCCTATAATATATTATTCATAAACTATTATAGAATATATTATTTTGTAGAATTTTATGCTCTTTCTAATGGTACTAATGCTATTTTTGTATCATTAACCCCTCCGCGACGGGAAAACTATGGATAGCCATTTTGTCAGCCCGGGGCTAGTCTTACTGTCCCTACTGTGTGGCCGGGCGCTTTTGGCCGATTTTTCCAAAATCGCTCTATTCCACTTACTCTGTACGTCTAAACTACGATACTGAACAACTTAAATTTGGTCTTGTTAGCACCATCAACTCTTCCTCTTTCCAATAAAACCAACCCCAGCTCTCTACGACTCTCCGTTGCCGAGAAAGTAAGTGAGGAATGAAGGGTACTTTTTCGTGTGACCGCGGCCGTGTTCGCTTAGGTGGCGTGGCTGTGACGACAACTGAACGTGGCCCGCGCGGGTGGCAGTCAGTGTTGTAAGTACGCGTGGCGCACCACAGAATCGAACACGCACGAGAAATCTAATCCACATCCATCCATGTTTACAGACAGTAACACACTGAGTGACGATGGTGATTGGTAGGGATGGTGGTGAAGTATAGCCAAGTGAAAAAAAAACCGCCAAATTGGGCTCGCAAATGCCGACATTGGCAAAAGCGGTGCTTCATCTCGTCCGGTCACCACATGGCACGGGTGTACGACACCACCCGGAGGTTTCCTGGGTCCGTTTATGACCGCGGACCGGACGTTAAGGGTTAATGGTTACTGAGAAAAGGCTGGATGAATTGGAAAAAAATTGGAAACTATGAAAAAAATATTCATAAATCTATAATTATTTCTAGAAAATATACTATTTAGAAACTATTAAATAATTTGTTATTATGCGGAATTTCATGCTCTTTCTAATGGTACTAATGTCATTTTTGTAGCATTAATGGTTGCTGAGAAAATCGAGATTGAATTGGAAAAGATTTGAAAAAAAAAATAATACTTCTTTCATTTCATTCTAAGATTACTCCTATAATATATTATTCATAAACTATTATAGAATATATTATTATGTAGAATTTTATGCTCTTTCTAATGGTACTAATGCTATTTTTGTACCATTAATGGTTACTGAGAAAAGGCTGGATGAATTGGAAAAAATTTGGAAACTATGAAAAAAATATTCATAAATCTATAATTATTTCTAGAAAATATACTATTTAGAAACTATTAAATAATTTGTTATTATGCGGAATTTCATGCTCTTTCTAATGGTACTAATGTCATTTTTGTAGCATTAATGGTTGCTGAGAAAATCGAGATTGAATTGGAAAAGATTTGAAAAAAAAATTAATACTTCTTTCATTTCATTCTAAGATTACTCCTATAATATATTATTCATAAACTATTATAGAATATATTATTATGTAGAATTTTATGCTCTTTCTAATGGTACTAATGCTATTTTTGTACCATTAATGGTTACTGAGAAAAGGCTGGATGAATTGGAAAAAATTTGGAAACTATGAAAAAAATATTCATAAATCTATAATTATTTCTAGAAAATATACTATTTAGAAACTATTAAATAATTTGTTATTATGCGGAATTTCATGCTCTTTCTAATGGTACTAATGTCATTTTTGTAGCATTAATGGTTGCTGAGAAAATCGAGATTGAATTGGAAAATATTTGAAAAAAAAATTAATACTTCTTTCATTTCATTCTAAGATTACTCCTATAATATATTATTCATAAACTATTATAGAATATATTATTATGTAGAATTTTATGCTCTTTCTAATGGTACTAATGCTATTTTTGTACCATTAATGGTTACTGAGAAAAGGCTGGATGAATTGGAAAAAATTTGGAAACTATGAAAAAAATATTCATAAATCTATAATTATTTCTAGAAAATATACTATTTAGAAACTATTAAATAATTTGTTATTATGCGGAATGTCATGCTCTTTCTAATGGTACTAATGTCATTTTTGTAGCATTAATGGTTGCTGAGAAAATCGAGATTGAATTGGAAAAGATTTGAAAAAAAAATTAATACTTCTTTCATTTCATTCTAAGATTACTCCTATAATATATTATTCATAAACTATTATAGAATATATTATTATGTAGAATTTTATGCTCTTTCTAATGGTACTAATGCTATTTTTGTACCATTAATGGTTACTGAGAAAAGGCTGGATGAATTGGAAAAAATTTGGAAACTATGAAAAAAATATTCATAAATCTATAATTATTTCTAGAAAATATACTATTTAGAAACTATTAAATAATTTGTTATTATGCGGAATTTCATGCTCTTTCTAATGGTACTAATGTCATTTTTGTAGCATTAATGGTTGCTGAGAAAATCGAGATTGAATTGGAAAAGATTTGAAAAAAAATTAATACTTCTTTCATTTCATTCTAAGATTACTCCTATAATATATTATTCATAAACTATTATAGAATATATTATTATGTAGAATTTTATGCTCTTTCTAATGGTACTAATGCTATTTTTGTACCATTAATGGTTACTGAGAAAAGGCTGGATGAATTGGATAAAATTTGGAAACTATGAAAAAAATATTCATAAATCTATAATTATTTCTAGAAAATATACTATTTAGAAACTATTAAATAATTTGTTATTATGCGGAATTTCATGCTCTTTCTAATGGTACTAATGTCATTTTTGTAGCATTAATGGTTGCTGAGAAAATCGAGATTGAATTGGAAAAGATTTGAAAAAAAAATTAATACTTCTTTCATTTCATTCTAAGATTACTCCTATAATATATTATTCATAAACTATTATAGAATATATTATTATGTAGAATTTTATGCTCTTTCTAATGGTACTAATGCTATTTTTGTACCATTAATGGTTACTGAGAAAAGGCTGGATGAATTGGAAAAAATTTGGAAACTATGAAAAAAATATTCATAAATCTATAATTATTTCTAGAAAATATACTATTTAGAAACTATTAAATAATTTGTTATTATGCGGAATGTCATGCTCTTTCTAATGGTACTAATGTCATTTTTGTAGCATTAATGGTTGCTGAGAAAATCGAGATTGAATTGGAAAAGATTTGAAAAAAAAATTAATACTTCTTTCATTTCATTCTAAGATTACTCCTATAATATATTATTCATAAACTATTATAGAATATATTATTATGTAGAATTTTATGGATGAATTGGAAAAAATTTGGAAACTATGAAAAAAATATTCATAAATCTATAATTATTTCTAGAAAATATACTATTTAGAAACTATTAAATAATTTGTTATTATGCGGAATGTCATGCTCTTTCTAATGGTACTAATGTCATTTTTGTAGCATTAATGGTTGCTGAGAAAATCGAGATTGAATTGGAAAAGATTTGAAAAAAAAAATTAATACTTCTTTCATTTCATTCTAAGATTACTCCTATAATATATTATTCATAAACTATTATAGAATATATTATTATGTAGAATTTTATGCTCTTTCTAATGGTACTAATGCTATTTTTGTACCATTAATGGTTACTGAGAAAAGGCTGGATGAATTGGAAAAAATTTGGAAACTATGAAAAAAATATTCATAAATCTATAATTATTTCTAGAAAATATACTATTTAGAAACTATTAAATAATTTGTTATTATGCGGAATTTCATGCTCTTTCTAATGGTACTAATGTCATTTTTGTAGCATTAATGGTTGCTGAGAAAATCGAGATTGAATTGGAAAAGATTTGAAAAAAAAATTAATACTTCTTTCATTTCATTCTAAGATTACTCCTATAATATATTATTCATAAACTATTATAGAATATATTATTATGTAGAATTTTATGCTCTTTCTAATGGTACTAATGCTATTTTTGTACCATTAATGGTTACTGAGAAAAGGCTGGATGAATTGGAAAAAATTTGGAAACTATGAAAAAAATATTCATAAATCTATAATTATTTCTAGAAAATATACTATTTAGAAACTATTAAATAATTTGTTATTATGCGGAATTTCATGCTCTTTCTAATGGTACTAATGTCATTTTTGTAGCATTAATGGTTGCTGAGAAAATCGAGATTGAATTGGAAAAGATTTGAAAAAAAAATTAATACTTCTTTCATTTCATTCTAAGATTACTCCTATAATATATTATTCATAAACTATTATAGAATATATTATTATGTAGAATTTTATGCTCTTTCTAATGGTACTAATGCTATTTTTGTACCATTAATGGTTACTGAGAAAAGGCTGGATGAATTGGAAAAAATTTGGAAACTATGAAAAAAATATTCATAAATCTATAATTATTTCTAGAAAATATACTATTTAGAAACTATTAAATAATTTGTTATTATGCGGAATGTCATGCTCTTTCTAATGGTACTAATGTCATTTTTGTAGCATTAATGGTTGCTGAGAAAATCGAGATTGAATTGGAAAAGATTTGAAAAAAAAATTAATACTTCTTTCATTTCATTCTAAGATTACTCCTATAATATATTATTCATAAACTATTATAGAATATATTATTATGTAGAATTTTATGGATGAATTGGAAAAAAATTGGAAACTATGAAAAAAATATTCATAAATCTATAATTATTTCTAGAAAATATACTATTTAGAAACTATTAAATAATTTGTTATTATGCGGAATGTCATGCTCTTTCTAATGGTACTAATGTCATTTTTGTAGTATTAATGGTTGCTGAGAAAATCGAGATTGAATTGGAAAAGATTTGAAAAAAAAATTAATACTTCTTTCATTTCATTCTAAGATTACTCCTATAATATATTATTCATAAACTATTATAGAATATATTATTTTGTAGAATTTTATGCTCTTTCTAATGGTACTAATGCTATTTTTGTATCATTAACCCCTCCGCGACGGGAAAACTATGGATAGCCATTTTGTCAGCCCGGGGCTAGTCTTACTGTCCCTACTGTGTGGCCGGGCGCTTTTGGCCGATTTTTCCAAAATCGCTCTATTCCACTTACTCTGTACGTCTAAACTACGATACTGAACAACTTAAATTTGGTCTTGTTAGCACCATCAACTCTTCCTCTTTCCAATAAAACCAACCCCAGCTCTCTACGACTCTCCGTTGCCGAGAAAGTAAGTGAGGAATGAAGGGTACTTTTTCGTGTGAGCGCGGCCGTGTTCGCTTAGGTGGCGTGGCTGTGACGACAACTGAACGTGGCCCGCGCGGGTGGCAGTCAGTGTTGTAAGTACGCGTGGCGCACCACAGAATCGAACACGCACGAGAAATCTAATCCACATCCATCCATGTTTACAGACAGTAACACACTGAGTGACGATGGTGATTGGTAGGGATGGTGGTGAAGTATAGCCAAGTGAAAAAAAACCCGCCAAATTGGGCTCGCAAATGCCGACATTGGCAAAAGCGGTGCTTCATCTCGTCCGGTCACCACATGGCACGGGTGTACGACACCACCCGGAGGTTTCCTGGGTCCGTTTATGACCGCGGACCGGACGTTAAGGGTTAATGGTTACTGAGAAAAGGCTGGATGAATTGGAAAAAAATTGGAAACTATGAAAAAAATATTCATAAATCTATAATTATTTCTAGAAAATATACTATTTAGAAACTATTAAATAATTTGTTATTATGCGGAATTTCATGCTCTTTCTAATGGTACTAATGTCATTTTTGTAGCATTAATGGTTGCTGAGAAAATCGAGATTGAATTGGAAAAGATTTGAAAAAAAAAATAATACTTCTTTCATTTCATTCTAAGATTACTCCTATAATATATTATTCATAAACTATTATAGAATATATTATTATGTAGAATTTTATGCTCTTTCTAATGGTACTAATGCTATTTTTGTACCATTAATGGTTACTGAGAAAAGGCTGGATGAATTGGAAAAAATTTGGAAACTATGAAAAAAATATTCATAAATCTATAATTATTTCTAGAAAATATACTATTTAGAAACTATTAAATAATTTGTTATTATGCGGAATTTCATGCTCTTTCTAATGGTACTAATGTCATTTTTGTAGCATTAATGGTTGCTGAGAAAATCGAGATTGAATTGGAAAAGATTTGAAAAAAAATTTAATACTTCTTTCATTTCATTCTAAGATTACTCCTATAATATATTATTCATAAACTATTATAGAATATATTATTATGTAGAATTTTATGCTCTTTCTAATGGTACTAATGCTATTTTTGTACCATTAATGGTTACTGAGAAAAGGCTGGATGAATTGGAAAAAATTTGGAAACTATGAAAAAAATATTCATAAATCTATAATTATTTCTAGAAAATATACTATTTAGAAACTATTAAATAATTTGTTATTATGCGGAATTTCATGCTCTTTCTAATGGTACTAATGTCATTTTTGTAGCATTAATGGTTGCTGAGAAAATCGAGATTGAATTGGAAAAGATTTGAAAAAAAAATTAATACTTCTTTCATTTCATTCTAAGATTACTCCTATAATATATTATTCATAAACTATTATAGAATATATTATTATGTAGAATTTTATGCTCTTTCTAATGGTACTAATGCTATTTTTGTACCATTAATGGTTACTGAGAAAAGGCTGGATGAATTGGAAAAAATTTGGAAACTATGAAAAAAATATTCATAAATCTATAATTATTTCTAGAAAATATACTATTTAGAAACTATTAAATAATTTGTTATTATGCGGAATTTCATGCTCTTTCTAATGGTACTAATGTCATTTTTGTAGCATTAATGGTTGCTGAGAAAATCGAGATTGAATTGGAAAAGATTTGAAAAAAAAATTAATACTTCTTTCATTTCATTCTAAGATTACTCCTATAATATATTATTCATAAACTATTATAGAATATATTATTATGTAGAATTTTATGCTCTTTCTAATGGTACTAATGCTATTTTTGTACCATTAATGGTTACTGAGAAAAGGCTGGATGAATTGGAAAAAATTTGGAAACTATGAAAAAAATATTCATAAATCTATAATTATTTCTAGAAAATATACTATTTAGAAACTATTAAATAATTTGTTATTATGCGGAATGTCATGCTCTTTCTAATGGTACTAATGTCATTTTTGTAGCATTAATGGTTGCTGAGAAAATCGAGATTGAATTGGAAAAGATTTGAAAAAAAAATTAATACTTCTTTCATTTCATTCTAAGATTACTCCTATAATATATTATTCATAAACTATTATAGAATATATTATTATGTAGAATTTTATGGATGAATTGGAAAAAATTTGGAAACTATGAAAAAAATATTCATAAATCTATAATTATTTCTAGAAAATATACTATTTAGAAACTATTAAATAATTTGTTATTATGCGGAATGTCATGCTCTTTCTAATGGTACTAATGTCATTTTTGTAGCATTAATGGTTGCTGAGAAAATCGAGATTGAATTGGAAAAGATTTGAAAAAAAAATTAATACTTCTTTCATTTCATTCTAAGATTACTCCTATAATATATTATTCATAAACTATTATAGAATATATTATTATGTAGAATTTTATGCTCTTTCTAATGGTACTAATGCTATTTTTGTACCATTAATGGTTACTGAGAAAAGGCTGGATGAATTGGAAAAAATTTGGAAACTATGAAAAAAATATTCATAAATCTATAATTATTTCTAGAAAATATACTATTTAGAAACTATTAAATAATTTGTTATTATGCGGAATTTCATGCTCTTTCTAATGGTACTAATGTCATTTTTGTAGCATTAATGGTTGCTGAGAAAATCGAGATTGAATTGGAAAAGATTTGAAAAAAAAATTAATACTTCTTTCATTTCATTCTAAGATTACTCCTATAATATATTATTCATAAACTATTATAGAATATATTATTATGTAGAATTTTATGCTCTTTCTAATGGTACTAATGCTATTTTTGTACCATTAATGGTTACTGAGAAAAGGCTGGATGAATTGGAAAAAATTTGGAAACTATGAAAAAAATATTCATAAATCTATAATTATTTCTAGAAAATATACTATTTAGAAACTATTAAATAATTTGTTATTATGCGGAATTTCATGCTCTTTCTAATGGTACTAATGTCATTTTTGTAGCATTAATGGTTGCTGAGAAAATCGAGATTGAATTGGAAAAGATTTGAAAAAAAAATTAATACTTCTTTCATTTCATTCTAAGATTACTCCTATAATATATTATTCATAAACTATTATAGAATATATTATTATGTAGAATTTTATGCTCTTTCTAATGGTACTAATGCTATTTTTGTACCATTAATGGTTACTGAGAAAAGGCTGGATGAATTGGAAAAAATTTGGAAACTATGAAAAAAATATTCATAAATCTATAATTATTTCTAGAAAATATACTATTTAGAAACTATTAAATAATTTGTTATTATGCGGAATGTCATGCTCTTTCTAATGGTACTAATGTCATTTTTGTAGCATTAATGGTTGCTGAGAAAATCGAGATTGAATTGGAAAAGATTTGAAAAAAAAATTAATACTTCTTTCATTTCATTCTAAGATTACTCCTATAATATATTATTCATAAACTATTATAGAATATATTATTATGTAGAATTTTATGGATGAATTGGAAAAAATTTGGAAACTATGAAAAAAATATTCATAAATCTATAATTATTTCTAGAAAATATACTATTTAGAAACTATTAAATAATTTGTTATTATGCGGAATGTCATGCTCTTTCTAATGGTACTAATGTCATTTTTGTAGTATTAATGGTTGCTGAGAAAATCGAGATTGAATTGGAAAAGATTTGAAAAAAAAATTAATACTTCTTTCATTTCATTCTAAGATTACTCCTATAATATATTATTCATAAACTATTATAGAATATATTATTTTGTAGAATTTTATGCTCTTTCTAATGGTACTAATGCTATTTTTGTATCATTAACCCCTCCGCGACGGGAAAACTATGGATAGCCATTTTGTCAGCCCGGGGCTAGTCTTACTGTCCCTACTGTGTGGCCGGGCGCTTTTGGCCGATTTTTCCAAAATCGCTCTATTCCACTTACTCTGTACGTCTAAACTACGATACTGAACAACTTAAATTTGGTCTTGTTAGCACCATCAACTCTTCCTCTTTCCAATAAAACCAACCCCAGCTCTCTACGACTCTCCGTTGCCGAGAAAGTAAGTGAGGAATGAAGGGTACTTTTTCGTGTGAGCGCGGCCGTGTTCGCTTAGGTGGCGTGGCTGTGACGACAACTGAACGTGGCCCGCGCGGGTGGCAGTCAGTGTTGTAAGTACGCGTGGCGCACCACAGAATCGAACACGCACGAGAAATCTAATCCACATCCATCCATGTTTACAGACAGTAACACACTGAGTGACGATGGTGATTGGTAGGGATGGTGGTGAAGTATAGCCAAGTGAAAAAAAACCCGCCAAATTGGGCTCGCAAATGCCGACATTGGCAAAAGCGGTGCTTCATCTCGTCCGGTCACCACATGGCACGGGTGTACGACACCACCCGGAGGTTTCCTGGGTCCGTTTATGACCGCGGACCGGACGTTAAGGGTTAATGGTTACTGAGAAAAGGCTGGATGAATTGGAAAAAAATTGGAAACTATGAAAAAAATATTCATAAATCTATAATTATTTCTAGAAAATATACTATTTAGAAACTATTAAATAATTTGTTATTATGCGGAATTTCATGCTCTTTCTAATGGTACTAATGTCATTTTTGTAGCATTAATGGTTGCTGAGAAAATCGAGATTGAATTGGAAAAGATTTGAAAAAAAAAATAATACTTCTTTCATTTCATTCTAAGATTACTCCTATAATATATTATTCATAAACTATTATAGAATATATTATTATGTAGAATTTTATGCTCTTTCTAATGGTACTAATGCTATTTTTGTACCATTAATGGTTACTGAGAAAAGGCTGGATGAATTGGAAAAAATTTGGAAACTATGAAAAAAATATTCATAAATCTATAATTATTTCTAGAAAATATACTATTTAGAAACTATTAAATAATTTGTTATTATGCGGAATTTCATGCTCTTTCTAATGGTACTAATGTCATTTTTGTAGCATTAATGGTTGCTGAGAAAATCGAGATTGAATTGGAAAAGATTTGAAAAAAAAATTAATACTTCTTTCATTTCATTCTAAGATTACTCCTATAATATATTATTCATAAACTATTATAGAATATATTATTATGTAGAATTTTATGCTCTTTCTAATGGTACTAATGCTATTTTTGTACCATTAATGGTTACTGAGAAAAGGCTGGATGAATTGGAAAAAATTTGGAAACTATGAAAAAAATATTCATAAATCTATAATTATTTCTAGAAAATATACTATTTAGAAACTATTAAATAATTTGTTATTATGCGGAATTTCATGCTCTTTCTAATGGTACTAATGTCATTTTTGTAGCATTAATGGTTGCTGAGAAAATCGAGATTGAATTGGAAAAGATTTGAAAAAAAAATTAATACTTCTTTCATTTCATTCTAAGATTACTCCTATAATATATTATTCATAAACTATTATAGAATATATTATTATGTAGAATTTTATGCTCTTTCTAATGGTACTAATGCTATTTTTGTACCATTAATGGTTACTGAGAAAAGGCTGGATGAATTGGAAAAAATTTGGAAACTATGAAAAAAATATTCATAAATCTATAATTATTTCTAGAAAATATACTATTTAGAAACTATTAAATAATTTGTTATTATGCGGAATGTCATGCTCTTTCTAATGGTACTAATGTCATTTTTGTAGCATTAATGGTTGCTGAGAAAATCGAGATTGAATTGGAAAAGATTTGAAAAAAAAATTAATACTTCTTTCATTTCATTCTAAGATTACTCCTATAATATATTATTCATAAACTATTATAGAATATATTATTATGTAGAATTTTATGCTCTTTCTAATGGTACTAATGCTATTTTTGTACCATTAATGGTTACTGAGAAAAGGCTGGATGAATTGGAAAAAATTTGGAAACTATGAAAAAAATATTCATAAATCTATAATTATTTCTAGAAAATATACTATTTAGAAACTATTAAATAATTTGTTATTATGCGGAATTTCATGCTCTTTCTAATGGTACTAATGTCATTTTTGTAGCATTAATGGTTGCTGAGAAAATCGAGATTGAATTGGAAAAGATTTGAAAAAAAAATTAATACTTCTTTCATTTCATTCTAAGATTACTCCTATAATATATTATTCATAAACTATTATAGAATATATTATTATGTAGAATTTTATGCTCTTTCTAATGGTACTAATGCTATTTTTGTACCATTAATGGTTACTGAGAAAAGGCTGGATGAATTGGAAAAAATTTGGAAACTATGAAAAAAATATTCATAAATCTATAATTATTTCTAGAAAATATACTATTTAGAAACTATTAAATAATTTGTTATTATGCGGAATGTCATGCTCTTTCTAATAGTACTAATGTCATTTTTGTAGCATTAATGGTTGCTGAGAAAATCGAGATTGAATTGGAAAAGATTTGAAAAAAAAAATAATACTTCTTTCATTTCATTCTAAGATTACTCCTATAATATATTATTCATAAACTATTATAGAATATATTATTATGTAGAATTTTATGCTCTTTCTAAAGGTACTAATGCTATTTTTGTACCATTAATGGTTACTGAGAAAAGGCTGGATGAATTGGAAAAAATTTGGAAACTATGAAAAAAATATTCATAAATCTATAATTATTTCTAGAAAATATACTATTTAGAAACTATTAAATAATTTGTTATTATGCGGAATTTCATGCTCTTTCTAATGGTACTAATGTCATTTTTGTAGCATTAATGGTTGCTGAGAAAATCGAGATTGAATTGGAAAAGATTTGAAAAAAAAATTAATACTTCTTTCATTTCATTCTAAGATTACTCCTATAATATATTATTCATAAACTATTATAGAATATATTATTATGTAGAATTTTATGGATGAATTGGAAAAAATTTGGAAACTATAAAAAAAATATTCATAAATCTATAATTATTTCTAGAAAATATACTATTTAGAAACTATTAAATAATTTGTTATTATGCGGAATGTCATGCTCTTTCTAATGGTACTAATGTCATTTTTGTAGCATTAATGGTTGCTGAGAAAATCGAGATTGAATTGGAAAAGATTTGAAAAAAAAATTAATACTTCTTTCATTTCATTCTAAGATTACTCCTATAATATATTATTCATAAACTATTATAGAATATATTATTATGTAGAATTTTATGGATGAATTGGAAAAAATTTGGAAACTATGAAAAAAATATTCATAAATCTATAATTATTTCTAGAAAATATACTATTTAGAAACTATTAAATAATTTGTTATTATGCGGAATGTCATGCTCTTTCTAATGGTACTAATGTCATTTTTGTAGCATTAATGGTTGCTGAGAAAATCGAGATTGAATTGGAAAAGATTTGAAAAAAAAAATAATACTTCTTTCATTTCATTCTAAGATTACTCCTATAATATATTATTCATAAACTATTATAGAATATATTATTATGTAGAATTTTATGCTCTTTCTAATGGTACTAATGCTATTTTTGTACCATTAATGGTTACTGAGAAAAGGCTGGATGAATTGGAAAAAATTTGGAAACTATGAAAAAAATATTCATAAATCTATAATTATTTCTAGAAAATATACTATTTAGAAACTATTAAATAATTTGTTATTATGCGGAATTTCATGCTCTTTCTAATGGTACTAATGTCATTTTTGTAGCATTAATGGTTGCTGAGAAAATCGAGATTGAATTGGAAAAGATTTGAAAAAAAAATTAATACTTCTTTCATTTCATTCTAAGATTACTCCTATAATATATTATTCATAAACTATTATAGAATATATTATTATGTAGAATTTTATGCTCTTTCTAATGGTACTAATGCTATTTTTGTACCATTAATGGTTACTGAGAAAAGGCTGGATGAATTGGAAAAAATTTGGAAACTATGAAAAAAATATTCATAAATCTATAATTATTTCTAGAAAATATACTATTTAGAAACTATTAAATAATTTGTTATTATGCGGAATTTCATGCTCTTTCTAATGGTACTAATGTCATTTTTGTAGCATTAATGGTTGCTGAGAAAATCGAGATTGAATTGGAAAAGATTTGAAAAAAAAATTAATACTTCTTTCATTTCATTCTAAGATTACTCCTATAATATATTATTCATAAACTATTATAGAATATATTATTATGTAGAATTTTATGCTCTTTCTAATGGTACTAATGCTATTTTTGTACCATTAATGGTTACTGAGAAAAGGCTGGATGAATTGGAAAAAATTTGGAAACTATGAAAAAAATATTCATAAATCTATAATTATTTCTAGAAAATATACTATTTAGAAACTATTAAATAATTTGTTATTATGCGGAATGTCATGCTCTTTCTAATGGTACTAATGTCATTTTTGTAGCATTAATGGTTGCTGAGAAAATCGAGATTGAATTGGAAAAGATTTGAAAAAAAAATTAATACTTCTTTCATTTCATTCTAAGATTACTCCTATAATATATTATTCATAAACTATTATAGAATATATTATTATGTAGAATTTTATGGATGAATTGGAAAAAATTTGGAAACTATGAAAAAAATATTCATAAATCTATAATTATTTCTAGAAAATATACTATTTAGAAACTATTAAATAATTTGTTATTATGCGGAATGTCATGCTCTTTCTAATGGTACTAATGTCATTTTTGTAGTATTAATGGTTGCTGAGAAAATCGAGATTGAATTGGAAAAGATTTGAAAAAAAAATTAATACTTCTTTCATTTCATTCTAAGATTACTCCTATAATATATTATTCATAAACTATTATAGAATATATTATTTTGTAGAATTTTATGCTCTTTCTAATGGTACTAATGCTATTTTTGTATCATTAATGGTTACTGAGAAAAGGCTGGATGAATTGGAAAAAAATTGGAAACTATGAAAAAAATATTCATAAATCTATAATTATTTCTAGAAAATATACTATTTAGAAACTATTAAATAATTTGTTATTATGCGGAATTTCATGCTCTTTCTAATGGTACTAATGTCATTTTTGTAGCATTAATGGTTGCTGAGAAAATCGAGATTGAATTGGAAAAGATTTGAAAAAAAAAATAATACTTCTTTCATTTCATTCTAAGATTACTCCTATAATATATTATTCATAAACTATTATAGAATATATTATTATGTAGAATTTTATGCTCTTTCTAATGGTACTAATGCTATTTTTGTACCATTAATGGTTACTGAGAAAAGGCTGGATGAATTGGAAAAAAATTGGAAACTATGAAAAAAATATTCATAAATCTATAATTATTTCTAGAAAATATACTATTTAGAAACTATTAAATAATTTGTTATTATGCGGAATTTCATGCTCTTTCTAATGGTACTAATGTCATTTTTGTAGCATTAATGGTTGCTGAGAAAATCGAGATTGAATTGGAAAAGATTTGAAAAAAAAATTAATACTTCTTTCATTTCATTCTAAGATTACTCCTATAATATATTATTCATAAACTATTATAGAATATATTATTATGTAGAATTTTATGGATGAATTGGAAAAAATTTGGAAACTATGAAAAAAATATTCATAAATCTATAATTATTTCTAGAAAATATACTATTTAGAAACTATTAAATAATTTGTTATTATGCGGAATGTCATGCTCTTTCTAATGGTACTAATGTCATTTTTGTAGTATTAATGGTTGCTGAGAAAATCGAGATTGAATTGGAAAAGATTTGAAAAAAAAATTAATACTTCTTTCATTTCATTCTAAGATTACTCCTATAATATATTATTCATAAACTATTATAGAATATATTATTTTGTAGAATTTTATGCTCTTTCTAATGGTACTAATGCTATTTTTGTATCATTAATGGTTACTGAGAAAAGGCTGGATGAATTGGAAAAAAATTGGAAACTATGAAAAAAATATTCATAAATCTATAATTATTTCTAGAAAATATACTATTTAGAAACTATTAAATAATTTGTTATTATGCGGAATTTCATGCTCTTTCTAATGGTACTAATGTCATTTTTGTAGCATTAATGGTTGCTGAGAAAATCGAGATTGAATTGGAAAAGATTTGAAAAAAAAAATAATACTTCTTTCATTTCATTCTAAGATTACTCCTATAATATATTATTCATAAACTATTATAGAATATATTATTATGTAGAATTTTATGCTCTTTCTAATGGTACTAATGCTATTTTTGTACCATTAATGGTTACTGAGAAAAGGCTGGATGAATTGGAAAAAATTTGGAAACTATGAAAAAAATATTCATAAATCTATAATTATTTCTAGAAAATATACTATTTAGAAACTATTAAATAATTTGTTATTATGCGGAATTTCATGCTCTTTCTAATGGTACTAATGTCATTTTTGTAGCATTAATGGTTGCTGAGAAAATCGAGATTGAATTGGAAAAGATTTGAAAAAAAAATTAATACTTCTTTCATTTCATTCTAAGATTACTCCTATAATATATTATTCATAAACTATTATAGAATATATTATTATGTAGAATTTTATGCTCTTTCTAATGGTACTAATGCTATTTTTGTACCATTAATGGTTACTGAGAAAAGGCTGGATGAATTGGAAAAAATTTGGAAACTATGAAAAAAATATTCATAAATCTATAATTATTTCTAGAAAATATACTATTTAGAAACTATTAAATAATTTGTTATTATGCGGAATTTCATGCTCTTTCTAATGGTACTAATGTCATTTTTGTAGCATTAATGGTTGCTGAGAAAATCGAGATTGAATTGGAAAAGATTTGAAAAAAAAATTAATACTTCTTTCATTTCATTCTAAGATTACTCCTATAATATATTATTCATAAACTATTATAGAATATATTATTATGTAGAATTTTATGCTCTTTCTAATGGTACTAATGCTATTTTTGTACCATTAATGGTTACTGAGAAAAGGCTGGATGAATTGGAAAAAATTTGGAAACTATGAAAAAAATATTCATAAATCTATAATTATTTCTAGAAAATATACTATTTAGAAACTATTAAATAATTTGTTATTATGCGGAATGTCATGCTCTTTCTAATGGTACTAATGTCATTTTTGTAGCATTAATGGTTGCTGAGAAAATCGAGATTGAATTGGAAAAGATTTGAAAAAAAAATTAATACTTCTTTCATTTCATTCTAAGATTACTCCTATAATATATTATTCATAAACTATTATAGAATATATTATTATGTAGAATTTTATGCTCTTTCTAATGGTACTAATGCTATTTTTGTACCATTAATGGTTACTGAGAAAAGGCTGGATGAATTGGAAAAAATTTGGAAACTATGAAAAAAATATTCATAAATCTATAATTATTTCTAGAAAATATACTATTTAGAAACTATTAAATAATTTGTTATTATGCGGAATTTCATGCTCTTTCTAATGGTACTAATGTCATTTTTGTAGCATTAATGGTTGCTGAGAAAATCGAGATTGAATTGGAAAAGATTTGAAAAAAAAATTAATACTTCTTTCATTTCATTCTAAGATTACTCCTATAATATATTATTCATAAACTATTATAGAATATATTATTATGTAGAATTTTATGCTCTTTCTAATGGTACTAATGCTATTTTTGTACCATTAATGGTTACTGAGAAAAGGCTGGATGAATTGGAAAAAATTTGGAAACTATGAAAAAAATATTCATAAATCTATAATTATTTCTAGAAAATATACTATTTAGAAACTATTAAATAATTTGTTATTATGCGGAATGTCATGCTCTTTCTAATAGTACTAATGTCATTTTTGTAGCATTAATGGTTGCTGAGAAAATCGAGATTGAATTGGAAAAGATTTGAAAAAAAAAATAATACTTCTTTCATTTCATTCTAAGATTACTCCTATAATATATTATTCATAAACTATTATAGAATATATTATTATGTAGAATTTTATGCTCTTTCTAAAGGTACTAATGCTATTTTTGTACCATTAATGGTTACTGAGAAAAGGCTGGATGAATTGGAAAAAATTTGGAAACTATGAAAAAAATATTCATAAATCTATAATTATTTCTAGAAAATATACTATTTAGAAACTATTAAATAATTTGTTATTATGCGGAATTTCATGCTCTTTCTAATGGTACTAATGTCATTTTTGTAGCATTAATGGTTGCTGAGAAAATCGAGATTGAATTGGAAAAGATTTGAAAAAAAAATTAATACTTCTTTCATTTCATTCTAAGATTACTCCTATAATATATTATTCATAAACTATTATAGAATATATTATTATGTAGAATTTTATGGATGAATTGGAAAAAATTTGGAAACTATAAAAAAAATATTCATAAATCTATAATTATTTCTAGAAAATATACTATTTAGAAACTATTAAATAATTTGTTATTATGCGGAATTTCATGCTCTTTCTAATGGTACTAATGTCATTTTTGTAGCATTAATGGTTGCTGAGAAAATCGAGATTGAATTGGAAAAGATTTGAAAAAAAAATTAATACTTCTTTCATTTCATTCTAAGATTACTCCTATAATATATTATTCATAAACTATTATAGAATATATTATTATGTAGAATTTTATGCTCTTTCTAATGGTACTAATGCTATTTTTGTACCATTAATGGTTACTGAGAAAAGGCTGGATGAATTGGAAAAAATTTGGAAACTATGAAAAAAATATTCATAAATCTATAATTATTTCTAGAAAATATACTATTTAGAAACTATTAAATAATTTGTTATTATGCGGAATGTCATGCTCTTTCTAATGGTACTAATGTCATTTTTGTAGCATTAATGGTTGCTGAGAAAATCGAGATTGAATTGGAAAAGATTTGAAAAAAAAATTAATACTTCTTTCATTTCATTCTAAGATTACTCCTATAATATATTATTCATAAACTATTATAGAATATATTATTATGTAGAATTTTATGCTCTTTCTAATGGTACTAATGCTATTTTTGTACCATTAATGGTTACTGAGAAAAGGCTGGATGAATTGGAAAAAATTTGGAAACTATGAAAAAAATATTCATAAATCTATAATTATTTCTAGAAAATATACTATTTAGAAACTATTAAATAATTTGTTATTATGCGGAATTTCATGCTCTTTCTAATGGTACTAATGTCATTTTTGTAGCATTAATGGTTGCTGAGAAAATCGAGATTGAATTGGAAAAGATTTGAAAAAAAAATTAATACTTCTTTCATTTCATTCTAAGATTACTCCTATAATATATTATTCATAAACTATTATAGAATATATTATTATGTAGAATTTTATGCTCTTTCTAATGGTACTAATGCTATTTTTGTACCATTAATGGTTACTGAGAAAAGGCTGGATGAATTGGAAAAAATTTGGAAACTATGAAAAAAATATTCATAAATCTATAATTATTTCTAGAAAATATACTATTTAGAAACTATTAAATAATTTGTTATTATGCGGAATGTCATGCTCTTTCTAATAGTACTAATGTCATTTTTGTAGCATTAATGGTTGCTGAGAAAATCGAGATTGAATTGGAAAAGATTTGAAAAAAAAAATAATACTTCTTTCATTTCATTCTAAGATTACTCCTATAATATATTATTCATAAACTATTATAGAATATATTATTATGTAGAATTTTATGCTCTTTCTAAAGGTACTAATGCTATTTTTGTACCATTAATGGTTACTGAGAAAAGGCTGGATGAATTGGAAAAAATTTGGAAACTATGAAAAAAATATTCATAAATCTATAATTATTTCTAGAAAATATACTATTTAGAAACTATTAAATAATTTGTTATTATGCGGAATTTCATGCTCTTTCTAATGGTACTAATGTCATTTTTGTAGCATTAATGGTTGCTGAGAAAATCGAGATTGAATTGGAAAAGATTTGAAAAAAAAATTAATACTTCTTTCATTTCATTCTAAGATTACTCCTATAATATATTATTCATAAACTATTATAGAATATATTATTATGTAGAATTTTATGGATGAATTGGAAAAAATTTGGAAACTATAAAAAAAATATTCATAAATCTATAATTATTTCTAGAAAATATACTATTTAGAAACTATTAAATAATTTGTTATTATGCGGAATGTCATGCTCTTTCTAATGGTACTAATGTCATTTTTGTAGCATTAATGGTTGCTGAGAAAATCGAGATTGAATTGGAAAAGATTTGAAAAAAAAATTAATACTTCTTTCATTTCATTCTAAGATTACTCCTAAAATATTTTATTCATAAACTATTATAGAATATATTATTATGTAGAATTTTATGCTCTTTCTAATGGTACTAATGCTATTTTTGTACCATTAATGGTTACTGAGAAAAGGCTGGATGAATTGGAAAAAATTTGGAAACTATGAAAAAAATATTCATAAATCTATAATTATTTCTAGAAAATATACTATTTAGAAACTATTAAATAATTTGTTATTATGCGGAATGTCATGCTCTTTCTAATGGTACTAATGTCATTTTTGTAGCATTAATGGTTGCTGAGAAAATCGAGATTGAATTGGAAAAGATTTGAAAAAAAAATTAATACTTCTTTCATTTCATTCTAAGATTACTCCTATAATATATTATTCATAAACTATTATAGAATATATTATTATGTAGAATTTTATGGATGAATTGGAAAAAATTTGGAAACTATGAAAAAAATATTCATAAATCTATAATTATTTCTAGAAAATATACTATTTAGAAACTATTAAATAATTTGTTATTATGCGGAATGTCATGCTCTTTCTAATGGTACTAATGTCATTTTTGTAGCATTAATGGTTGCTGAGAAAATCGAGATTGAATTGGAAAAGATTTGAAAAAAAAATTAATACTTCTTTCATTTCATTCTAAGATTACTCCTATAATATATTATTCATAAACTATTATAGAATATATTATTATGTAGAATTTTATGCTCTTTCTAATGGTACTAATGCTATTTTTGTACCATTAATGGTTACTGAGAAAAGGCTGGATGAATTGGAAAAAAATTGGAAACTATGAAAAAAATATTCATAAATCTATAATTATTTCTAGAAAATATACTATTTAGAAACTATTAAATAATTTGTTATTATGCGGAATGTCATGCTCTTTCTAATGGTACTAATGTCATTTTTGTAGCATTAATGGTTGCTGAGAAAATCGAGATTGAATTGGAAAAGATTTGAAAAAAAAATTAATACTTCTTTCATTTCATTCTAAGATTACTCCTATAATATATTATTCATAAACTATTATAGAATATATTATTATGTAGAATTTTATGCTCTTTCTAATGGTACTAATGCTATTTTTGTACCATTAATGGTTACTGAGAAAAGGCTGGATGAATTGGAAAAAATTTGGAAACTATGAAAAAAATATTCATAAATCTATAATTATTTCTAGAAAATATACTATTTAGAAACTATTAAATAATTTGTTATTATGCGGAATTTCATGCTCTTTCTAATGATACTAATGTCATTTTTGTAGCATTAATGGTTGCTGAGAAAATCGAGATTGAATTGGAAAAGATTTGAAAAAAAAATTAATACTTCTTTCATTTCATTCTAAGATTACTCCTATAATATATTATTCATAAACTATTATAGAATATATTATTATGTAGAATTTTATGCTCTTTCTAATGGTACTAATGCTATTTTTGTACCATTAATGGTTACTGAGAAAAGGCTGGATGAATTGGAAAAAAATTGGAAACTATGAAAAAAATATTCATAAATCTATAATTATTTCTAGAAAATATACTATTTAGAAACTATTAAATAATTTGTTATTATGCGGAATTTCATGCTCTTTCTAATGATACTAATGTCATTTTTGTAGCATTAATGGTTGCTGAGAAAATCGAGATTGAATTGGAAAAGATTTGAAAAAAAAATTAATACTTCTTTCATTTCATTCTAAGATTACTCCTATAATATATTATTCATAAACTATTATAGAATATATTATTATGTAGAATTTTATGTTCTTTCTAATGGTACTAATGCTATTTTTGTACCATTAATGGTTACTGAGAAAAGGCTGGATGAATTGGAAAAAATTTGGAAACTATGAAAAAAATATTCATAAATCTATAATTATTTCTAGAAAATATACTATTTAGAAACTATTAAATAATTTGTTATTATGCGGAATGTCATGCTCTTTCTAATGGTACTAATGTCATTTTTGTAGCATTAATGGTTGCTGAGAAAATCGAGATTGAATTGGAAAAGATTTGAAAAAAAAATTAATACTTCTTTCATTTCATTCTAAGATTACTCCTATAATATATTATTCATAAACTATTATAGAATATATTATTATGTAGAATTTTATGCTCTTTCTAATGGTACTAATGCTATTTTTGTACCATTAATGGTTACTGAGAAAAGGCTGGATGAATTGGAATAAATTTGGAAACTATGAAAAAAATATTCATAAATCTATAATTATTTCTAGAAAATATACTATTTAGAAACTATTAAATAATTTGTTATTATGCGGAATTTCATGCTCTTTCTAATGGTACTAATGTCATTTTTGTAGCATTAATGGTTGCTGAGAAAATCGAGATTGAATTGGAAAAGATTTGAAAAAAAAATTAATACTTCTTTCATTTCATTCTAAGATTACTCCTATAATATATTATTCATAAACTATTATAGAATATATTATTATGTAGAATTTTATGCTCTTTCTAATGGTACTAATGCTATTTTTGTACCATTAATGGTTACTGAGAAAAGGCTGGATGAATTGGAAAAAAATTGGAAACTATGAAAAAAATATTCATAAATCTATAATTATTTCTAGAAAATATACTATTTAGAAACTATTAAATAATTTGTTATTATGCGGAATTTCATGCTCTTTCTAATGATACTAATGTCATTTTTGTAGCATTAATGGTTGCTGAGAAAATCGAGATTGAATTGGAAAAGATTTGAAAAAAAAAATAATACTTCTTTCATTTCATTCTAAGATTACTCCTATAATATATTATTCATAAACTATTATAGAATATATTATTATGAAGAATTTTATGCTCTTTCTAATGGTACTAATGCTATTTTTGTACCATTAATGGTTACTGAGAAAAGGCTGGATGAATTCGAAAAAATTTGGAAACTATGAAAAAAATATTCATAAATCTATAATTATTTCTAGAAAATATACTATTTAGAAACTATTAAATAATTTGTTATTATGCGGAATGTCATGCTCTTTCTAATGGTACTAATGTCATTTTTGTAGCATTAATGGTTGCTGAGAAAATCGAGATTGAATTGGAAAAGATTTGAAAAAAAAATTAATACTTCTTTCATTTCATTCTAAGATTACTCCTATAATATATTATTGATAAACTATTATAGAATATATTATTATGTAGAATTTTATGCTCTTTCTAATGGTACTAATGCTATTTTTGTACCATTAATGGTTACTGAGAAAAGGCTGGATGAATTGGAAAAAATTTAGAAACTATGAAAAAAATATTCATAAATCTATAATTATTTCTAGAAAATATACTATTTAGAAACTATTAAATAATTTGTTATTATGCGGAATTTCATGCTCTTTCTAATGGTACTAATGTCATTTTTGTAGCATTAATGGTTGCTGAGAAAATCGAGATTGAATTGGAAAAGATTTGAAAAAAAAAATAATACTTCTTTCATTTCATTCTAAGATTACTCCTATAATATATTATTCATAAACTATTATAGAATATATTATTATGTAGAATTTTATGCTCTTTCTAATGGTACTAATGCTATTTTTGTACCATTAATGGTTACTGAGAAAAGGCTGGATGAATTGGAAAAAAATTGGAAACTATGAAAAAAATATTCATAAATCTATAATTATTTCTAGAAAATATACTATTTAGAAACTATTAAATAATTTGTTATTATGCGGAATGTCATGCTCTTTCTAATAGTACTAATGTCATTTTTGTAGCATTAATGGTTGCTGAGAAAATCGAGATTGAATTGGAAAAGATTTGAAAAAAAAATTAATACTTCTTTCATTTCATTCTAAGATTACTCCTATAATATATTATTCATAAACTATTATAGAATATATTATTATGTAGAATTTTATGCCCTTTCTAATGGTACTAATGCTATTTTTGTACCATTAATGGTTACTGAGAAAAGGCTGGATGAATTGGAAAAAATTTGGAAACTATGAAAAAAATATTCATAAATCTATAATTATTTCTAGAAAATATACTATTTAGAAACTATTAAATAATTTGTTATTATGCGGAATGTCATGCTCTTTCTAATGGTACTAATGTCATTTTTGTAGCATTAATGGTTGCTGAGAAAATCGAGATTGAATTGGAAAAGATTTGAAAAAAAAAATAATACTTCTTTCATTTCATTCTAAGATTACTCCTAAAATATTTTATTCATAAACTATTATAGAATATATTATTATGTAGAATTTTATGCTCTTTCTAATGGTACTAATGCTATTTTTGTACCATTAATGGTTACTGAGAAAAGGCTGGATGAATTGGAAAAAATTTGGAAACTATGAAAAAAATATTCATAAATCTATAATTATTTCTAGAAAATATACTATTTAGAAACTATTAAATAATTTGTTATTATGCGGAATGTCATGCTCTTTCTAATGGTACTAATGTCATTTTTGTAGCATTAATGGTTGCTGAGAAAATCGAGATTGAATTGGAAAAGATTTGAAAAAAAAATTAATACTTCTTTCATTTCATTCTAAGATTACTCCTATAATATATTATTCATAAACTATTATAGAATATATTATTATGTAGAATTTTATGGATGAATTGGAAAAAATTTGGAAACTATGAAAAAAATATTCATAAATCTATAATTATTTCTAGAAAATATACTATTTAGAAACTATTAAATAATTTGTTATTATGCGGAATGTCATGCTCTTTCTAATGGTACTAATGTCATTTTTGTAGCATTAATGGTTGCTGAGAAAATCGAGATTGAATTGGAAAAGATTTGAAAAAAAAATTAATACTTCTTTCATTTCATTCTAAGATTACTCCTATAATATATTATTCATAAACTATTATAGAATATATTATTATGTAGAATTTTATGCTCTTTCTAATGGTACTAATGCTATTTTTGTACCATTAATGGTTACTGAGAAAAGGCTGGATGAATTGGAAAAAAATTGGAAACTATGAAAAAAATATTCATAAATCTATAATTATTTCTAGAAAATATACTATTTAGAAACTATTAAATAATTTGTTATTATGCGGAATTTCATGCTCTTTCTAATGATACTAATGTCATTTTTGTAGCATTAATGGTTGCTGAGAAAATCGAGATTGAATTGGAAAAGATTTGAAAAAAAAATTAATACTTCTTTCATTTCATTCTAAGATTACTCCTATAATATATTATTCATAAACTATTATAGAATATATTATTATGTAGAATTTTATGTTCTTTCTAATGGTACTAATGCTATTTTTGTACCATTAATGGTTACTGAGAAAAGGCTGGATGAATTGGAAAAAATTTGGAAACTATGAAAAAAATATTCATAAATCTATAATTATTTCTAGAAAATATACTATTTAGAAACTATTAAATAATTTGTTATTATGCGGAATGTCATGCTCTTTCTAATGGTACTAATGTCATTTTTGTAGCATTAATGGTTGCTGAGAAAATCGAGATTGAATTGGAAAAGATTTGAAAAAAAAATTAATACTTCTTTCATTTCATTCTAAGATTACTCCTATAATATATTATTCATAAACTATTATAGAATATATTATTATGTAGAATTTTATGCTCTTTCTAATGGTACTAATGCTATTTTTGTACCATTAATGGTTACTGAGAAAAGGCTGGATGAATTGGAATAAATTTGGAAACTATGAAAAAAATATTCATAAATCTATAATTATTTCTAGAAAATATACTATTTAGAAACTATTAAATAATTTGTTATTATGCGGAATTTCATGCTCTTTCTAATGGTACTAATGTCATTTTTGTAGCATTAATGGTTGCTGAGAAAATCGAGATTGAATTGGAAAAGATTTGAAAAAAAAATTAATACTTCTTTCATTTCATTCTAAGATTACTCCTATAATATATTATTCATAAACTATTATAGAATATATTATTATGTAGAATTTTATGCTCTTTCTAATGGTACTAATGCTATTTTTGTACCATTAATGGTTACTGAGAAAAGGCTGGATGAATTGGAAAAAAATTGGAAACTATGAAAAAAATATTCATAAATCTATAATTATTTCTAGAAAATATACTATTTAGAAACTATTAAATAATTTGTTATTATGCGGAATTTCATGCTCTTTCTAATGATACTAATGTCATTTTTGTAGCATTAATGGTTGCTGAGAAAATCGAGATTGAATTGGAAAAGATTTGAAAAAAAAAATAATACTTCTTTCATTTCATTCTAAGATTACTCCTATAATATATTATTCATAAACTATTATAGAATATATTATTATGAAGAATTTTATGCTCTTTCTAATGGTACTAATGCTATTTTTGTACCATTAATGGTTACTGAGAAAAGGCTGGATGAATTCGAAAAAATTTGGAAACTATGAAAAAAATATTCATAAATCTATAATTATTTCTAGAAAATATACTATTTAGAAACTATTAAATAATTTGTTATTATGCGGAATGTCATGCTCTTTCTAATGGTACTAATGTCATTTTTGTAGCATTAATGGTTGCTGAGAAAATCGAGATTGAATTGGAAAAGATTTGAAAAAAAAATTAATACTTCTTTCATTTCATTCTAAGATTACTCCTATAATATATTATTGATAAACTATTATAGAATATATTATTATGTAGAATTTTATGCTCTTTCTAATGGTACTAATGCTATTTTTGTACCATTAATGGTTACTGAGAAAAGGCTGGATGAATTGGAAAAAATTTAGAAACTATGAAAAAAATATTCATAAATCTATAATTATTTCTAGAAAATATACTATTTAGAAACTATTAAATAATTTGTTATTATGCGGAATTTCATGCTCTTTCTAATGGTACTAATGTCATTTTTGTAGCATTAATGGTTGCTGAGAAAATCGAGATTGAATTGGAAAAGATTTGAAAAAAAAAATAATACTTCTTTCATTTCATTCTAAGATTACTCCTATAATATATTATTCATAAACTATTATAGAATATATTATTATGTAGAATTTTATGCTCTTTCTAATGGTACTAATGCTATTTTTGTACCATTAATGGTTACTGAGAAAAGGCTGGATGAATTGGAAAAAAATTGGAAACTATGAAAAAAATATTCATAAATCTATAATTATTTCTAGAAAATATACTATTTAGAAACTATTAAATAATTTGTTATTATGCGGAATGTCATGCTCTTTCTAATAGTACTAATGTCATTTTTGTAGCATTAATGGTTGCTGAGAAAATCGAGATTGAATTGGAAAAGATTTGAAAAAAAAATTAATACTTCTTTCATTTCATTCTAAGATTACTCCTATAATATATTATTCATAAACTATTATAGAATATATTATTATGTAGAATTTTATGCCCTTTCTAATGGTACTAATGCTATTTTTGTACCATTAATGGTTACTGAGAAAAGGCTGGATGAATTGGAAAAAATTTGGAAACTATGAAAAAAATATTCATAAATCTATAATTATTTCTAGAAAATATACTATTTAGAAACTATTAAATAATTTGTTATTATGCGGAATGTCATGCTCTTTCTAATGGTACTAATGTCATTTTTGTAGCATTAATGGTTGCTGAGAAAATCGAGATTGAATTGGAAAAGATTTGAAAAAAAAAATAATACTTCTTTCATTTCATTCTAAGATTACTCCTAAAATATTTTATTCATAAACTATTATAGAATATATTATTATGTAGAATTTTATGCTCTTTCTAATGGTACTAATGCTATTTTTGTACCATTAATGGTTACTGAGAAAAGGCTGGATGAATTGGAAAAAATTTGGAAACTATGAAAAAAATATTCATAAATCTATAATTATTTCTAGAAAATATACTATTTAGAAACTATTAAATAATTTGTTATTATGCGGAATGTCATGCTCTTTCTAATGGTACTAATGTCATTTTTGTAGCATTAATGGTTGCTGAGAAAATCGAGATTGAATTGGAAAAGATTTGAAAAAAAAATTAATACTTCTTTCATTTCATTCTAAGATTACTCCTATAATATATTATTCATAAACTATTATAGAATATATTATTATGTAGAATTTTATGGATGAATTGGAAAAAATTTGGAAACTATGAAAAAAATATTCATAAATCTATAATTATTTCTAGAAAATATACTATTTAGAAACTATTAAATAATTTGTTATTATGCGGAATGTCATGCTCTTTCTAATGGTACTAATGTCATTTTTGTAGCATTAATGGTTGCTGAGAAAATCGAGATTGAATTGGAAAAGATTTGAAAAAAAAATTAATACTTCTTTCATTTCATTCTAAGATTACTCCTATAATATATTATTCATAAACTATTATAGAATATATTATTATGTAGAATTTTATGCTCTTTCTAATGGTACTAATGCTATTTTTGTACCATTAATGGTTACTGAGAAAAGGCTGGATGAATTGGAAAAAAATTGGAAACTATGAAAAAAATATTCATAAATCTATAATTATTTCTAGAAAATATACTATTTAGAAACTATTAAATAATTTGTTATTATGCGGAATGTCATGCTCTTTCTAATGGTACTAATGTCATTTTTGTAGCATTAATGGTTGCTGAGAAAATCGAGATTGAATTGGAAAAGATTTGAAAAAAAAAATAATACTTCTTTCATTTCATTCTAAGATTACTCCTAAAATATTTTATTCATAAACTATTATAGAATATATTATTATGTAGAATTTTATGCTCTTTCTAATGGTACTAATGCTATTTTTGTACCATTAATGGTTACTGAGAAAAGGCTGGATGAATTGGAAAAAATTTGGAAACTATGAAAAAAATATTCATAAATCTATAATTATTTCTAGAAAATATACTATTTAGAAACTATTAAATAATTTGTTATTATGCGGAATGTCATGCTCTTTCTAATGGTACTAATGTCATTTTTGTAGCATTAATGGTTGCTGAGAAAATCGAGATTGAATTGGAAAAGATTTGAAAAAAAAATTAATACTTCTTTCATTTCATTCTAAGATTACTCCTATAATATATTATTCATAAACTATTATAGAATATATTATTATGTAGAATTTTATGGATGAATTGGAAAAAATTTGGAAACTATGAAAAAAATATTCATAAATCTATAATTATTTCTAGAAAATATACTATTTAGAAACTATTAAATAATTTGTTATTATGCGGAATGTCATGCTCTTTCTAATGGTACTAATGTCATTTTTGTAGCATTAATGGTTGCTGAGAAAATCGAGATTGAATTGGAAAAGATTTGAAAAAAAAATTAATACTTCTTTCATTTCATTCTAAGATTACTCCTATAATATATTATTCATAAACTATTATAGAATATATTATTATGTAGAATTTTATGCTCTTTCTAATGGTACTAATGCTATTTTTGTACCATTAATGGTTACTGAGAAAAGGCTGGATGAATTGGAAAAAAATTGGAAACTATGAAAAAAATATTCATAAATCTATAATTATTTCTAGAAAATATACTATTTAGAAACTATTAAATAATTTGTTATTATGCGGAATGTCATGCTCTTTCTAATGGTACTAATGTCATTTTTGTAGCATTAATGGTTGCTGAGAAAATCGAGATTGAATTGGAAAAGATTTGAAAAAAAAATTAATACTTCTTTCATTTCATTCTAAGATTACTCCTATAATATATTATTCATAAACTATTATAGAATATATTATTATGTAGAATTTTATGCTCTTTCTAATGGTACTAATGCTATTTTTGTACCATTAATGGTTACTGAGAAAAGGCTGGATGAATTGGAAAAAATTTGGAAACTATGAAAAAAATATTCATAAATCTATAATTATTTCTAGAAAATATACTATTTAGAAACTATTAAATAATTTGTTATTATGCGGAATTTCATGCTCTTTCTAATGGTACTAATGTCATTTTTGTAGCATTAATGGTTGCTGAGAAAATCGAGATTGAATTGGAAAAGATTTGAAAAAAAAATTAATACTTCTTTCATTTCATTCTAAGATTACTCCTATAATATATTATTCATAAACTATTATAGAATATATTATTATGTAGAATTTTATGCTCTTTCTAATGGTACTAATGCT
Organism: Petrolisthes manimaculis; assembly: GCA_034508575.1. NCBI lineage: Eukaryota > Metazoa > Arthropoda > Malacostraca > Decapoda > Porcellanidae > Petrolisthes > Petrolisthes manimaculis. The sequence goes on along the minus strand of JAWZYT010001348.1, from coordinate 33,323 downwards.
ATTTTTGTACCATTAATGGTTACAGAGAAAAGGCTGGATGAATTGGAAAAAAATTGGAAACTATGAAAAAAATATTCATAAATCTATAATTATTTCTAGAAAATATACTATTTAGAAACTATTAAATAATTTGTTATTATGCGGAATTTCATGCTCTTTCTAATGATACTAATGTCATTTTTGTAGCATTAATGGTTGCTGAGAAAATCGAGATTGAATTGGAAAAGATTTGAAAAAAAAATTAATACTTCTTTCATTTCATTCTAAGATTACTCCTATAATATATTATTCATAAACTATTATAGAATATATTATTATGTAGAATTTTATGCTCTTTCTAGTGGTACTAATGCTATTTTTGTACCATTAATGGTTACTGAGAAAAGGCTGGATGAATTGGAAAAAATTTGGAAACTATGAAAAAAATATTCATAAATCTATAATTATTTCTAGAAAATATACTATTTAGAAACTATTAAATAATTTGTTATTATGCGGAATGTCATGCTCTTTCTAATGGTACTAATGTCATTTTTGTAGCATTAATGGTTGCTGAGAAAATCGAGATTGAATTGGAAAAGATTTGAAAAAAAAATTAATACTTCTTTCATTTCATTCTAAGATTACTCCTATAATATATTATTCATAAACTATTATAGAATATATTATTATGTAGAATTTTATGCTCTTTCTAATGGTACTAATGCTATTTTTGTACCATTAATGGTTACTGAGAAAAGGCTGGATGAATTGGAAAAAATTTGGAAACTATGAAAAAAATATTCATAAATCTATAATTATTTCTAGAAAATATACTATTTAGAAACTATTAAATAATTTGTTATTATGCGGAATTTCATGCTCTTTCTAATGGTACTAATGTCATTTTTGTAGCATTAATGGTTGCTGAGAAAATTGAGATTGAATTGGAAAGGATTTGAAAAAAAAATTAATACTTCTTTCATTTCATTCTAAGATTACTCCTATAATATATTATTCATAAACTATTATAGAATATATTATTATGTAGAATTTTATGCTCTTTCTAATGGTACTAATGCTATTTTTGTACCATTAATGGTTACTGAGAAAAGGCTGGATGAATTGGAAAAAATTTGGAAACTATGAAAAAAATATTCATAAATCTATAATTATTTCTAGAAAATATACTATTTAGAAACTATTAAATAATTTGTTATTATGCGGAATGTCATGCTCTTTCTAATAGTACTAATGTCATTTTTGTAGCATTAATGGTTGCTGAGAAAATCGAGATTGAATTGGAAAAGATTTGAAAAAAAAATTAATACTTCTTTCATTTCATTCTAAGATTACTCCTATAATATATTATTCATAAACTATTATAGAATATATTATTATGTAGAATTTTATGTTCTTTCTAATGGTACTAATGCTATTTTTGTACCATTAATGGTTACTGAGAAAAGGCTGGATGAATTGGAAAAAAATTGGAAACTATGAAAAAAATATTCATAAATCTATAATTATTTCTAGAAAATATACTATTTAGAAACTATTAAATAATTTGTTATTATGCGGAATGCCATGCTCTTTCTAATGGTACTAATGTCATTTTTGTAGCATTAATGGTTGCTGAGAAAATCGAGATTGAATTGGAAAAGATTTGAAAAAAAAAATAATACTTCTTTCATTTCATTCTAAGATTACTCCTAAAATATTTTATTCATAAACTATTATAGAATATATTATTATGTAGAATTTTATGCTCTTTCTAATGGTACTAATGCTATTTTTGTACCATTAATGGTTACTGAGAAAAGGCTGGATGAATTGGAAAAAATTTGGAAACTATGAAAAAAATATTCATAAATCTATAATTATTTCTAGAAAATATACTATTTAGAAACTATTAAATAATTTGTTATTATGCGGAATGTCATGATCTTTCTAATGGTACTAATGTCATTTTTGTAGCATTAATGGTTGCTGAGAAAATCGAGATTGAATTGGAAAAGATTTGAAAAAAAAAATAATACTTCTTTCATTTCATTCTAAGATTACTCCTATAATATATTATTCATAAACTATTATAGAATATATTATTATGTAGAATTTTATGGATGAATTGGAAAAAATTTGGAAACTATGAAAAAAATATTCATAAATCTATAATTATTTCTAGAAAATATACTATTTAGAAACTATTAAATAATTTGTTATTATGCGGAATGTCATGCTCTTTCTAATGGTACTAATGTCATTTTTGTAGCATTAATGGTTGCTGAGAAAATCGAGATTGAATTGGAAAAGATTTGAAAAAAAAATTAATACTTCTTTCATTTCATTCTAAGATTACTCCTATAATATATTATTCATAAACTATTATAGAATATATTATTATGTAGAATTTTATGCTCTTTCTAATGGTACTAATGCTATTTTTGTACCATTAATGGTTACTGAGAAAAGGCTGGATGAATTGGAAAATATTTGGAAACTATGAAAAAAATATTCATAAATCTATAATTATTTCTAGAAAATATACTATTTAGAAACTATTAAATAATTTGTTATTATGCGGAATGTCATGCTCTTTCTAATGGTACTAATGTCATTTTTGTAGCATTAATGGTTGCTGAGAAAATCGAGATTGAATTGGAAAAGATTTGAAAAAAAAATTAATACTTCTTTCATTTCATTCTAAGATTACTCCTATAATATATTATTCATAAACTATTATAGAATATATTATTATGTAGAATTTAATGCTCTTTCTAATGGTACTAATGCTATTTTTGTACCATTAATGGTTACTGAGAAAAGGCTGGATGAATTGGAAAAAAATTGGAAACTATGAAAAAAATATTCATAAATCTATAATTATTTCTAGAAAATATACTATTTAGAAACTATTAAATAATTTGTTATTATGCGGAATTTCATGCTCTTTCTAATGGTACTAATGTCATTTTTGTAGCATTAATGGTTGCTGAGAAAATCGAGATTGAATTGGAAAAGATTTGAAAAAAAAATTAATACTTCTTTCATTTCATTCTAAGATTACTCCTATAATATATTATTCATAAACTATTATAGAATATATTATTATGTAGAATTTTATGTTCTTTCTAATGGTACTAATGCTATTTTTGTACCATTAATGGTTACTGAGAAAAGGCTGGATGAATTGGAAAAAATTTGGAAACTATGAAAAAAATATTCATAAATCTATAATTATTTCTAGAAAATATACTATTTAGAAACTATTAAATAATTTGTTATTATGCGGAATGTCATCCTCTTTCTAATGGTACTAATGTCATTTTTGTAGCATTAATGGTTGCTGAGAAAATCGAGATTGAATTGGAAAATATTTGAAAAAAAAATTAATACTTCTTTCATTTCATTCTAAGATTACTCCTATAATATATTATTCATAAACTATTATAGAATATATTATTATGTAGAATTTTATGGATGAATTGGAAAAAATTTGGAAACTATGAAAAAAATATTCATAAATCTATAATTATTTCTAGACAATATACTATTTAGAAACTATTAAATAATTTGTTATTATGCGGAATGTCATGCTCTTTCTAATGGTACTAATGTCATTTTTGTAGCATTAATGGTTGCTGAGAAAATTGAGATTGAATTGGAAATGATTTGAAAAAAAAATTAATACTTCTTTCATTTCATTCTAAGATTACTCCTATAATATATTATTCATAAACTATTATAGAATATATTATTATGTAGAATTTTATGCTCTTTCTAATGGTACTAATGCTATTTTTGTACCATTAATGGTTACTGAGAAAAGGCTGGATGAATTGGAAAAAAATTGGAAACTATGAAAAAATATTCATAAATCTATAATTATTTCTAGAAAATATACTATTTAGAAACTATTAAATAATTTGTTATTATGCGGAATTTCATGCTCTTTCTAATGGTACTAATGTCATTTTTGTAGCATTAATGGTTGCTGAGATAATCGAGATTGAATTGGAAAAGATTTGAAAAAAAAATTAATACTTCTTTCATTTCATTCTAAGATTACTCCTATAATATATTATTCATAAACTATTATAGAATATATTATTATGTAGAATTTTATGCTCTTTCTAATGGTACTAATGCTATTTTTGTACCATTAATGGTTACTGAGAAAAGGCTGGATGAATTGGAAAAAATTTGGAAACTATGAAAAAAATATTCATAAATCTATAATTATTTCTAGAAAATATACTATTTAGAAACTATTAAATAATTTGTTATTATGCGGAATTTCATGCTCTTTCTAATGGTACTAATGTCATTTTTGTAGCATTAATGGTTGCTGAGAAAATCGAGATTGAATTGGAAAAGATTTGAAAAAAAAATTAATACTTCTTTCATTTCATTCTAAGATTACTCCTATAATATATTATTCATAAACTATTATAGAATATATTATTATGTAGAATTTTATGCTCTTTCTAATGGTACTAATGCTATTTTTGTACCATTAATGGTTACTGAGAAAAGGCTGGATGAATTGGAAAAAATTTGGAAACTATGAAAAAAATATTCATAAATCTATAATTATTTCTAGAAAATATACTATTTAGAAACTATTAAATAATTTGTTATTATGCGGAATGTCATGCTCTTTCTAATGGTACTAATGTTATTTTTGTAGCTTTAATGGTTGCTGAGAAAATCGAGATTGAATTGGAAAAGATTTGAAAAAAAAAATAATACTTCTTTCATTTCATTCTAAGATTACTCCTATAATATATTATTCATAAACTATTATAGAATATATTATTATGTAGAATTTTATGCTCTTTCTAATGGTACTAATGCTATTTTTGTACCATTAATGGTTACTGAGAAAAGGCTGGATGAATTGGAAAAAAATTGGAAACTATGAAAAAAATATTCATAAATCTATAATTATTTCTAGAAAATATACTATTTAGAAACTATTAAATAATTTGTTATTATGCGGAATTTCATGCTCTTTCTAATGGTACTAATGTCATTTTTGTAGCATTAATGGTTGCTGAGAAAATCGAGATTGAATTGGAAAAGATTTGAAAAAAAAATTAATACTTCTTTCATTTCATTCTAAGATTACTCCTATAATATATTATTCATAAACTATTATAGAATATATTATTATGTAGAATTTTATGCTCTTTCTAATGGTACTAATGCTATTTTTGTACCATTAATGGTTACTGAGAAAAGGCTGGATGAATTGGAAAAAAATTGGAAACTATGAAAAAAATATTCATAAATCTATAATTATTTCTAGAAAATATACTATTTAGAAACTATTAAATAATTTGTTATTATGCGGAATGTCATGCTCTTTCTAATGGTACTAATGTCATTTTTGTAGCATTAATGGTTGCTGAGAAAATCGAGATTGAATTGGAAAAGATTTGAAAAAAAAATTAATACTTCTTTCATTTCATTCTAAGATTACTCCTAAAATATTTTATTCATAAACTATTATAGAATATATTATTATGTAGAATTTTATGCTCTTTCTAATGGTACTAATGCTATTTTTGTACCATTAATGGTTACTGAGAAAAGGCTGGATAAATTGGAAAAAAATTGGAAACTATGAAAAAAATATTCATAAATCTATAATTATTTCTAGAAAATATACTATTTAGAAACTATTAAATAATTTGTTATTATGCGGAATTTCATGCTCTTTCTAATGGTACTAATGTCATTTTTGTAGCATTAATGGTTGCTGAGAAAATCGAGATTGAATTGGAAAAGATTTGAAAAAAAAATTAATACTTCTTTCATTTCATTCTAAGATTACTCCTATAATATATTATTCATAAACTATTATAGATTATATTATTATGTAGAATTTTATGGATGAATTGGAAAAAAATTGGAAACTATGAAAAAAATATTCATAAATCTATAATTATTTCTAGAAAATATACTATTTAGAAACTATTAAATAATTTGTTATTATGCAGAATGTCATGCTCTTTCTAATGGTACTAATGTCATTTTTGTAGCATTAATGGTTGCTGAGAAAATCGAGATTGAATTGGAAAAGATTTGAAAAAAAAATTAATACTTCTTTCATTTCATTCTAAGATTACTCCTAAAATATTTTATTCATAAACTATTATAGAATATATTATTATGTAGAATTTTATGCTCTTTCTAATGGTACTGATGCCATTTTTGTACCATTAATGGTTACTGAGAAAAGGCTGGATGAATTGGAAAAAAATTGGAAACTATGAAAAAAATATTCATAAATCTATAATTATTCCTAAATAAATTAATGAAAAAAAAAAACTGATTATTGAAAAAAAAAAAGCTACTGATGAAAAAAAAAAAAAAAAGCGACTGACGAAAAAAAAAAAAAAACGACTGATTAATGAAAAAAACAACTGATTATTAAAAAAAAAAAACTGATTATTGAAAAAAAACGACTGATTATTAAAAAAAAAAAACTGATTATTGAAAAAAAACGACTGATTATTAAAAAAAAAAGACTGATTATTAAAAAAAAAAACGACTGATTATTGAAAAAAAAAAAAAAGACTGATTATTTAAAAATTATGACTGATTATTGAAAAAAAAAAACGACTGATTATTGAAAAAAAAAAACACTGATTATTGAAAAAAAAACGACTGATTATTGAAAAAAAAAAAAAACTTATTGAAAAAAAAAAAAAAAAGACTGATTATTTAAAAAATACGACTGATTATTGAAAAAAAAAACACGACTGATTATTGAAAAAAAAACGACTGATTATTGAAAAAAAAAAAAACTACTGATTATTGAAAAAACGACTGATTATTGAAGAAAAAAAAACGACTGATTATTGAAAAAAAAACACGACTGATTATTTAAAAAAACGACTGATTATTGAAAAAAAAAACTGATTATTGAAAAAATTACTACTGATTATTGAAGAAAAAAAACGACTGATTATTGAAAAAAAACGACTGATTATTTAAAAAAAAAAATGATTATTTAAAAAAAAAACTGATTATTAAAAAAAACAACTGATTATTGAAAAATAAAACTTATTATTGAAAAAAAAAACGACTGATTATTGAAAAAAAAAAAAAAACGACTGATTATTGAAAAAAAACGACTGATTATTTAAAAAAAAATGATCATTAAAAAAAACGACTGATTATTAAAAAAAAAAAACGACTGATTATTGAAAAAAAAAACGACTGATTATTGAAAAAAAAAGCGACTGATTAATGAAAAAAAAAAAAAAAAAAGACTGATTATTGGAAATAAAAAACGACTGATTATTGAAAAAAAAAAAAAAAAACGGCTGATTATTGGAAAAAAAAAAAATACTGATTATTGAAAAAAAAAAAGACTGATTATTGAAGAAAAAAAAAACGACTGATTATTGAAAAAAAAAAAAAAACTACTGATTATTGAAAAAAAAAAAAACTACTGATTATTGAAAAAACGACTGATTATTGAAAAAAAAAAGACTGATTATTGGAAAAAAAAAACGACTGATTATTGAAAAAAAAAAAAGACTGATTATTGAAAAAAAAAAAAAAAGACTGATTATTTAAAAAATATGACTGATTATTGAAAAAAAAAACGACTGATTATTGAAAAAAAAAAACACTGATTATTGAAAAAAAAACGACTGATTATTGAAAAAAAAAAAAAACTTATTGAAAAAAAAAAAAAAAAAAAAGACTGATTATTTAAAAAATACGACTGATTATTGAAAAAAAAAACACGACTGATTATTGAAAAAAAAAACGACTGATTATTGAAAAAAAAAAAAACTACTGATTATTGAAAAAACGACTGATTATTGAAGAAAAAAAAACGACTGATTATTGAAAAAAAAACACGACTGATTATTTAAAAAAACGACTGATTATTGAAAAAAAAAACTGATTATTGAAAAAATTACTACTGATTATTGAAGAAAAAAAACGACTGATTATTGAAAAAAAACGACTGATTATTGAAAAAAACGACTGATTATTTAAAAAAAAAACTGATTATTTAAAAAAAAACTGATTATTAAAAAAAACAACTGATTATTGAAAAATAAAACTTATTATTGAAAAAAAAAACGACTGATTATTGAAAAAAAAAAAACTACTGATTATTGAAAAAACGACTGATTATTGAAAAAAAAAAAAAAAACGACTGATTATTGAAAAAAAACGACTGATTATTTAAAAAAAAATGATCATTAAAAAAAACGACTGATTATTAAAAAAAAAAAACGACTGATTATTGAAAAAAAAAACGACTGATTATTGAAAAAAAAAGCGACTGATTAATGAAAAAAAAAAAAAAAAA
>JAWZYT010001348.1:10000-15000 GCA_034508575.1 Petrolisthes manimaculis | reverse complement strand
TACTAAAATGTCATATATATTACTTTTATGTATTTTGAAGATAATGTCTCGTATTATACTAAAATGTCATATATATTACCTTTATGTATTTTGAAGATAATTTCTCGTATTATACTAAAATGTCATATATATTACCTTTATGTATTTTGAAGATAATTTCTCGTATTATACTAAAATGTCATATATATTACCTTTATGTATTTTGAAGATAATTTCTCGTATTATACTAAAATGTCATATATATTTCTGAAGAGTGCTTACCGGTGTTTGTTTTTGGTGTGTCAGCTGATGAGCAACCTGTAATAGTTGCCAAATACCACCACGTAACACACACACACACACACACACACTCTCTCTCTGTCTGTTGTCATTGTCTGAGCATCTCTCTGAAAAAATAAATAAGGAAAATCAGATTATGGGTATTATCAGACGGACATTTGTAAATTTAGACTTGTAAATATTTCTCATGTTCAATATGCAAATTAGGTTAGGTGCCCACATCTGGTAAAAGATATAGAAGCTAAAAAAATGATAAGTATATTATTATAATTATTATTATTATTATTATTATTATTATTATTATTATCATTATTATTATCATTATTATCATTATTATTATCATTATTATTATCATTATCATTATTATTATCATTATTATTATTGTTATCATTATTGTTATTATTATTATTATCATCATTATTGTTATTATTATTATTATTATTATTATTATTATCATTATCGTCATTATTATTATCATTATTATTATCATTATTATTATTATCATTATCATTATTATTATTATTATTATTATTTAATTAATGTAAGGTATATATGACAAGGACTGTACAGAAGGGATATTCAAGAGGAGAGGAGAGGATATAAACAAGAGGAAACATCAAGAGGAAGATATACAAGAAGCTTACGTTTTACGTTTTACTAAGCGGGTGATATTTTTTTTTTTACGTTTTCTCAGCGGGTGATAATTTTTTTTTTTTTTTTTTTTTTTTTTTTTTTTTTTTTTTTTTTTTTTTTTTTTTTTTTTATTATTATTATTATTATTATTATTATTATTATTATTATTATTATTACCAAGATTATTATTATTATTATTATTATTATTATTATTATTATTATTATTATTATTATTATAATTATGAGGTGTTGTAAAATCATATTACGGTATTTATTGAAATAATTACCATTTTGTAGCAGTGTTGCCAGATCCGGCTTGGTCCCAGTATTTTGCCCCGGTCATTTCCCGTAATTTACCGGTAGTCTGTACAGGTTAGGTCCCGGTAGTGTGTACAGGTTAGGTCCCGGTAGTGTGAACAGGTTAGGTCCCGGTAGTCTGTACAGGTTAGGTCCCGGTAGTGTGCACAGGTTAGGTCCCGGTAGTCTGTACAGGTTAGGTCCCGGTAGTCTGTACAGGTTAGGTCCCGGTAGTCTGTACAGGTTAGGTCCCGGTAGTCTGTACAGGTTAGGTCCCGGTAGTGTGCACAGGTTAGGTCCCGGTAGTCTGTACAGGTTAGGTCCCGGTAGTCTGTAATAGTAATAAAATGTTAATGGGGAAAACACACAAATAAATAAATTAAGAAAGAATCAGTTATATGAAAAAATAAACAAATACGAAAAAAGCAAATGGAAGACAGAAATGGAACAAAAATGAACACACATACAAGACACAATTAACCATTTTGTGAAGGAGTGTAGAAGGATGGAAAATAGTAGAATGGAATTTGGGATGGCTGGAAAATAGTAGAATGGAGTTTGGGTTGGCTGGAAAATAGTAGAATGGAATATGAAACGTTGGAATCCATTTTAATATTTGAAAAAAAGTCAAATGAAAAGGAGGAAAACATATACAATAGAAAAGAGTACCTCAATAAAATTTGGAATTGCAGGAAAACTGATATTGAACAGCAGCAGGACCAAAGAAACTAACTAAGAAAAATAGACAATACATAGAAAAACTACTTGGAACACCACAAAACAATAAAGAAGAAGAATTTGTACAGGTTAGGTCCAGGTAGTCTGATGTGGTCTAGGTTAGGTTAGGTCAGGTCAGGTTAATTTCAAAATGCCCCATTTGAATATGCCCCATCTTGAAAATGGGGCATTTGTAAAGAAAATGCCATATAATAAAATAATCTTAGAATGTTGTAAATAAATGGTTTGTAATAGTTAAATATAAACAATGGTAATAGTAAAATTTTCGAAATGGAGTTGTGGCAAATTGTAAAAATATTCCGAAATGTTCAATATTATTATTTAATTCGAAGCTGATTTAAATTTATATTACTCTGTGATATAGTTTATAAATATATCTATCGTTATATCATACTGTGGAAAGCCAATGAATAATAATATAGCAGGAAATAAATAAATAAATAGATAAATAAATAGTATGAGACAACAAGTAATAAATTTCACTTAAATATTTTGTCTATTTCTGTGGTATTATTTTCTATATGACTTTCTTTGGGGTGTGTGGGAGTAGGGGACAGGCTTGGGGGGGAACTGGGGGGGTGCGGGAATAGGGGACAGGCTTGGGGGTGTGTGGGAATAGGGGGACAGGCTTGGGGTGGGTAGATATGTAATAGAAAATTTTCCTTCTCTCTCACTTTATCTCTCTTTCTCTCCCTTTCTCTCTCTCTTAACTTACCTATGATATGTAGTAGATAATCTCCCATCTCTCTGGATACACATATATACTAAATAAATCGACATTATTGCACAAAAAAGCAAAATAAAGAATGAAATTGACAATACCACCTGATCAGCCATCTTTGTTTTGATGTAAATAAAGTAAAGTTAAACACCACACACACCATCGTATCGTACCACACACCATCGTATACACCACACACACCATCGTATCGTACCACACACACCATCGTATACACCACACACACCATCGTTCTAGAATAAGGGCAATTAAACTTACGAAAACACGAGGAGAGGAGAGAAAAATCGTACGTCTACACCCCACCGTGGCTCGAAGGTGACTGAAGGCGTTCCTAAAATTCCCCACTTATAATTGGGTTGAAAAAAAAAATACCTAGATTGATCCACTAAAAATTTACCTTAAATATTGAATTAATTATTTATATAGGATATTTTTATGTATTTTTGTAATTTGTTATATTAAAATATCCTTTAAGAATATCATATATAATTTTATTTTAATCACACACACATATATACATACATCCTCACTCTATCTCATATAACCCTTCGTGGAAATTACCTTAGATTGTCCCAAACTTTACCTTAAATAGTAAAAAGTATTCCCAATCTAGAGTAATTACCTTAGAACGTAATTTTTTTTTTCTTTTTTTTCAACATTTAAGTCAAAATTATTTATATATAATAATTTCCCATTAATATTATGGATTTAATTTAATTTCCTACGTAATTTAAAATATTAATTAGTGTAAATATATCGTTTATTTACGTATTTATATAATTTATTAAAGATACCCCTTAAAAAGACACACACACACACACACACACACGTAAACACACACACGTACACACACACGTACACACACACACACACACACACACACTTTCTCATTCCTTTTCGAGAAACCAAAATTTTGACCGACTCAAAAATTTCAAAAATCCATATATGTCAATTTTGAGTAATGGATATGAGAGGGGGGATAATTTTGAGGGGGGGTGTAGCTCCAAGGGGGGGGGGAGAAATTTGCCCCGTTTTGCTCTCAGATTCACCGTTTTCGAGATATATGCAAATTTGTATCCAAAATTTTGAGTTAAATTTTGAGTGGGTAAATATATATGGATTTTGATGAAATTTGGTGAGAAGGGAGAATATAACATTAGGCAAAACTAACTTTTTCAGATTTATTCTATTGTGTATATTTTTCGAGTTATAAGCGTTTTTTGAGTTGAAAATTTAATCCAAAAAACCCTCATAAGTCAAAATGTTTTCGTTATAAACCAAAAGTAAAAACGGGATTATGTGTCAATTAATAAACTCTACCTTCACACAAAGTTTGGTCAAAATCCATATATATTTAGTGGGTCAAAATTTGATCCAAAATAAAATCAAATTTTTGAATTAGTAAATATATATATTTTTTAACCAAACTTTGTGTGAAGGTAGAGTTTATTAATTGACACATAATCCCGTTTTTACTTTTGATTTATAACGAAAACATTTTGACTTATGAGGGTTTTTTGGATTAAATTTTCAACTCAAAAAACGCTTATAACTCGAAAAATATACACAATAGAATAAATCTGAAAAAGTTAGTTTTGCCTAATGTTATATTCTCCCTTCTCACCAAATTTCATCAAAATCCATATATATTTACCCACTCAAAATTTAACTCAAAATTTTGGATACAAATTTGCATATATCTCGAAAACGGTGAATCTGAGAGCAAAACGGGGCAAATTTCTCCCCCCCCCCTTGGAGCTAGACCCCCCCTCAAAATTATCCCCCCTCTCATATCCATTACTCAAAATTAACATATATGGATTTTTGACATTTTGAGTCTGTCAAAATTTTGGTTTCTCGAAAAGGACTGAGAACGATTGAGTGTGTGTGTGTGTACGTGTGTGAGAACGAGTGTGTGTGTGTGTATGTTGGTGGATATTTATTTCTCTCTCTCTCTCTCTCTCTCTCTCTCTCTCTCTCTCTCTCTCAACACACACACACACACACACTAACATTATCTTTGATTGGCTGAAACCGAATGATAATTATATTAGTGCTAAATACATACATACACACATACATACATACATACATACATACATACACACATACATACATACATACATACATACATACATACACACATACATACATACATACATACATACATACATACATACATACATACATACATACATACATACATACATACATACACACATACATACATACATACATACATACACACATACATTATCGTATTTTATAAAACAAACATTTAAGTTATTCCTTTAATTTATCAAGTCTTCTCATT